>LPNX010850093.1:289855-355606 GCA_001517045.1 Pseudotsuga menziesii | reverse complement strand
TTTCCAGTTTATTTTTAGTTTAATCGAACTGCTACTAAGGATTCCAGATTCCTTAGTAGGTGCTCATCAGCACAAGCTAGGGTGAAAACCCTAGCTACATACACCACCACCGCCGATGCAATTTATACCATCACAGCCGCAGTCGCAGTATAACCCAATGGTGATGCCTTAACCGCAGCCACAGTATGTTCAATATGTAGAGTATGTTCAGCAACAGCCAAATCCCTCACCATAATAGAGGGCCCAGCCACAGTATCAGCAGCAAGGAGGATTTCACGAAGGATTCTAAGGAAGAGGAGGAGGCTTTGGAAGAGGAGGAGGATGAGGTCGCGAATCAGTCCAGTGTTATAATTATGGGGTATTTGGGCATTACCAGAGGGATTGCCCACACTTTCAGTGCTCATGTACATATTGTACGATGATCGATCATACTGTCGAAAACTACCCATAGCTAATCGCAAGATGGCAGGCCGGGAACGCTCCTCAGTTGCAAAGCGGGAATCATGTACATACTCATAATCAGATGAAAACCCTAAACCAGTTGCATAACCAAGCCCAGAATCAAGTTCCACTCCAGAATCATACTGTGAGTCAACCTATGAACCCTTCGATGAACCAGAATCCGCCACTAACTTAGAATCCACCGATGAACCAGAATCAGGGGTTGACGATTGCGACAATCTCAGAAGAGCCTAGGACAAAGGTTGTTGACGTTTCCATTGTCACCCGTGTAGGAGCCACAACTAGAGAGGATGGGCCCTACCCACATATTCGATTGGCTGGACAGAAGAAGGCACCGTTCGATATCGCAACTGAAAAGGAGACATTTCTTGGAGGCCGTGATGCGATCAGAAGAAATCTTGGTAAGTCACGTGTCTATGAAATGCCTTTTGCTTTTAAATATTCATTGGAGGCGGGACCATCACGACAGCATGGTACCTCGCAAAACTTCTTTGAGATTTTCTTATCACTAGCAAGAGATCTAGATGCTCTAGCTGAGATTGAAAATTTGTTGCACACCCAGGTAAGGAATGAAAGGAGTCAGCGGTGAACTCTTTACATAAGAAAAAGACAGGTAAGGAGATACGCGTGAACATTTAGATCGGAGACTATGAATTCAACTTAGTCATCCTACATCTAAGCTCTAATGTGAATATCCTAACAAAGCAGACTTGGCAGAAGATGGGGAAGTCGACATTGGGTTGGTCCCCTATGCAATTGTGATTGGCTAATCAAGATAAAGTGCAACCAATCGGACGTGTATCAAACCTAGTCATGGATGTTGAAGGCATGAAAACTTATGTTGATTTGATGTGATTGAAGTTGTTAGTGGTGAAGGCTCCTATCCCGTGTTGCTGGGGATTGGATGGGCCAATGACAGTATGGAAGTCATTAACTTCAAGAAGCAGATGATGAATTTTAAGAACCAAGATATTAGGGTCATCATGGCTATGGATCTCAACAAAGGAAGGCGATACATTGAACTGGTCAAGGATGGGATCACGCTTACAACATCTCTAAATATTATATCCACCCACTGCTGATGGAGAACTAGGATGGCGTAACGCTAGTTCTGTGTCTTTTGATTCTGATGATGAGCTGGAAAATTGGCAGAATCGCATGCATGAAGTATTAGTCAGGAAGTGTGGCTTGATCACGCAGTTATTGCGCCATGTCGCGACTAAGATTATAGAACTACTGGATTATGAAGGGCTATCAAACCTTCTAGCATTCTTAAGGGAATTTGAAGAAAAGGTCTCGGAACCACAGCGACTGTTGGTGATGGAGGAAGCATTGAAGGCTACTCCAGCACACTGGTGGGCGACTCATAGAAAGACAATTACTGAATGGGCGTAGTGTCGACGGTTGATGACCGTTCGCTTTGGCAACACAAAAGTATATCACACTGGGAGGTATGATGGGTGCAGTGACCTGGGTGGTCACTTGACGGAATTCCAAACATTGTAGGCATCGCGACCAAAGGATGAATGGGTCCATGCATTTCTTCACACCTTGGATGAAATTCTAAGATCCTGGTATGTATCAGCGGAGCTGCGCACAGAGATCACCACTTGGGAGGAGCTGACAGTTTGCTTTGCGTAGACATTTGACTTCGCAGATGCCAATCCTGATTTCCATAATGCACTACAGATTATTCGCGATGTGGTATTAAAAGTAGTACCGGTTTCATTTCCCGTGGACCCGCATGTGCATTGTCATCTACAATCAATGATGGAATGCTACAATGTATCAAGTGAGCTTGAGGATGATGATGAGCTACAAAATATCAATATTCCGAAGACAGAAGGGAGTAGGGATGTCATGCCACCAGATATTCCAACTGATCCGATGAGCCAGCCACTAAAGACCAGAAAGGTTAACATTGGGACAGAAGAGAACCCAAAATTTGCAAGTGTTGGGGACTATTGGGATGAGGAGACCATGACAAAAATCACAGACCTGTTACATGAATTTCAAGATCTGTTTCAAACCAAATTTTTTGAAATGAAAGGGATATTGGGTGATCTAGGAGAGATGAAGATCCCATTAAATCCAGATGCAAAACCAGTAAGACAAAGGCCGTATCGCTTGAATCCACAATACAAGGAAATGGTTAAAGCTGAGTTGGATAGAATGTTAGATGCTGGAATAATTGAGCCTGTTGAATAATCTGAATGGATCAATCCCATGGTGGTCCAAGACAAGAAAATGGGTGAAGTTCGGATCTATGTCGACTTAAGAAAACTAAATGATGCCTATATGCATGATTTGTTTCCTACACCATTCACCGATGAAGTACTTGAAGGAGTAGGCGGTCAGGAGATGTACTCTTTTACAGATGGATTTTCTAGTTGTCACCAAATATGAATCGCCAAGGATGATCTCACTAAAACGACATTTGTCACTGAGTGGGGCTGCTTCCAATACACCGTGATGTTGTTTGGGTTGAAGAATGCGCTCGCAATCTTTTCCCGAGTTGTTGTCGTGACATTTAAATACTTTATCCAAAAGTTCCTTCAAGTATATATGGATTATTGGATAGTGTATGGTCTAATCAAGGATAATTTGGAAAACCTTCGACTAATGCTGGAAAGGTTTCGACAACATCAGATCGTGTTGAACTCCAAGAAGTGCATTTTTTGAACACCATTTGGGATAATGTTGGGTCACATTATGTGCAAGCAAGGATTATTGGGTGTTCCTGCAAAGATAGCACTCATTTTGTGTTCGCCACCACCGACAAATGTGAATATGCTTCAGGCGACACTGGGGCACACTGGGTACTATTTCAAATTCATTAGAGGATATACTGCAATTACTGCTCCTATGGAGAAACTACTGAAGAAAGATGTTGTCTTTATATGGAATCCAGAATGTCAAAGTAGTTTCGACACGTTGAAGGCCAAGATGGCTTCAGCATCGATACTCGTGTTCCCTGACTGGAACAAGGAGTTCCATGTTCATGTTGATGCATCTTCCGTTGCGCTAGGAGTAGTGCTCATGCAGCCGAGAGAAGGAGATCTGGATCACCCGATCGCTTTCGCTAGTGGAAAGTTGTCATTTGCTGAGAAGAACTATATGACCACAGAAAGAGAAGGGTTGGCAATGGTCTATGCACTGCAGAAGTTTAGGAATTACCTTCTAGGCGGTCACTTTAAGATGTTTACTGACCATTATGTGTTGAAGTATCTAGTCAATGAGCCTGTGTTGGGGGGAAGATATGCCGCTGGTTACTTCTCTTTCAGGATTTTGATTTTTGAGATAATTGTGAAGCCGGGTCACTTGAATGCTGGCCCCAATCATTTATCCAGGATCGAGACAGGTGAAGAGCCAACAAACATTGAGAAGGGACTGCTGGAAACGCAGTTATTCAGAGTTAATGTCACAGATGATTATTATGACCAAATAATTCAATTTTTGGCGACGGGAGTTGCGCTAGCATATTTTTCAACAAGTCAAAAGAAGCAGTTGGTAGTCAAGGACTCGTACTTCCAGTTGATTGCTGGGCAGTTATACAAGATTGGACCTGATGAAATCTTGCAGCGATGTGTCCTACCACATGAAAAAGGGAAGATCTTAGCAGAACCTCATGTGGGAATCGTTGGGGGACATTATGGCGGGTATGCAATGACAAGGAAGGTGCTTCGTGCAAGTCTCTGGTGGCTTACATTACACAATGATGTGACAGATTATGCACGGACCTGCGATGTATGCCAATGCACTAGGAAACCTTCGTGGTAAGATGAGATGTCGCTGGTACCGCAGGTAAGTTTGCAACATTTTGATAAATGGGCTGCATATTTTCTGGGTCCAATCAATTCACCTGGGAAAAGAACTGGTGCGCGGTACATAATAACAGCAACAGACTACTTGACAAGATGGGCAGAGGCTGCACCAGTCGTAGATTGCACTGCTACGACAACAATGAGATTTCTATTTAATAACATTGTGACACGGTTCGAATGCCCAATGATACTGATGAGCGACCAAGGCAACCATTTTATCAAGTACATAGTAAGAGTGTTGACGGAGGAGCTGCCGATACAGCATAAGAAAAGTACACAATATCATTCGTAGGAAAATGGGAGTGTAGAAGCATTCAACAAAATCTTGGAGCATGCACTTACAAAGGTATGTAATGCTAACCGAGGTTATTGGGATTTGATGATTCCAGGGGTATTGTGGGCATATCACACCACTTGCAAGAGATTGATGGGGCAAACACCATTCAAATTGGTATATGGGCAAGAGGCAGTCATGCCTATGGAGTAAATCTTTCCCAGTCTGCGTATTGCAGCAGCGACATGCATGGATGATGAAGCAGCATTAGAAGAGCACACAACACAGTTTCTATAGCTTGAAGAAGATCGTTTTATCACAGGATTCCATCAACACATCGAGAAGGATCAACAGAAGGCTTGGCATGATCACCATATAAAAAACAAACAATTTTAGCAAGGATATTTGGTGTTTTTATATGACAGCAAGTTCTTGAAGCATCCAGGTAAGTTACAGATGCACTGGTTAGGTCCATATCTTGTTAATTCTATTACCTCTGGGGGTGCATTTCAATTGCAGCAATTAGATGGGGCGTTGCTGCCAAAGATTCTAAATGGCAGCTGCTTGAAGCCCTATCGGACGGGGGAAGAACCACGCAATGCCTGACGCACTGCGTAATGAAAAATATATATAGGTAGGATAGACAGAAAGAGGAAGGGTGCGCTAGAAGGAAGTGGTTGTGCAACAATAAAATTCATTAGCATAGTTAGGAAGACAGACGCGACAGTCGCAGGGCTGGGATTTAGTGAAATCAACAATAAATATGGGTAGTTAAAAGTAGTTAGTCGATGGCGCTTGTTGAAGTGACATGCATTTATGGCCGATCTGACCGTTGGATTAATAGGATTGCTGGCGGATTCGGGTCATTAATGGCAGATTTGGTCATCATGGCCGCGACCGATTTGGTAATGATGAAGGATAGATCGATGACATGCTATATGAGGACGCTCAACGCAAGTTGAGAACGTCATCGTGCTAAGAAAATTGTTGAGATCGAAGAACTGATTTTCAGAGTGAATTGTGTGAGTTGCAGAGTGAAGTGGAGGGTGTGTGATAGCTAGCTTGGTGAGGTGTATTGGTGCGGCATGTCGAGCACCCACGACACTATGGAGATTTCGAGTGAGCAGGAGTCCCCAGTTTGACCAACCGCCATTGTTGAGTAATTCATGAGTATGCTAGTCGAATCATCATTGATTCCATGGGGGGAGTGGAAGGCCTAGAATCCAAGCTCCACGTTATCGCAAAAGAGGCCGATGCAAACCTCCATCCGAGAGCAAGGAGAGGGAAATGTGCAGATAGGGCCATCCAGCTCTGGGGATGTGGAAGCTGTGGCACCAAAGGGTGTTTCCATTAGAGATATCTCGGGATATATCGCTCCCATGCGACCTGGTTCCAAGCCTCAGCGCTTGACAAAAAATCAGAAGTATCAGCTGATAATGTCGTCACTGTCAAAAGGGATGGTGTGCACCACTGACATTGTCCCTGCATTGATGAAGATGAAGTACAAGGATCATGATATGTTGCTGTGGAAGGATGTAGCAGATGATCTCTATGAGTCATTGCCTTCGGTCGTTGGAGGGCCCATAGTGCATATTTCATAGCCATGGGCGCAGGGGCAGGATAAATCTGGGTTGTTGGGGCTCATCAACGTGCTGCATCTTGGACGGATAAATGAAACAAACACATGCGTCAAACAACTTTTTGCATGTTTTCATGGAGGAACACTATGGTTGGACACACCAATCGTGATTACGGTGGACGCGATCTCAGAGATCACGGGGTTGCCAAAGGATGGGCCAGACCCATCACAATATTTCGAAGGAAGGGGTAATGACAAACGACTTGCTGCATGATTGAAGGAGAAGTATAATTTGCAGCGCGATGGCAGAGAATATCGCATCGACAACATCAATGATAGGACTGTGCGTATTGGCACACGGATTCTGGCAAGTAAGATTGTCAAAAAGAATCGCCCTATTCAATGCACTTCAGGGGTGATTGCATGTGCGCATCAATGCACTGAGGGAGTCCAAATGAACTGGTCCCTCTTTTTGTTGAATCAGTTGACTAAGGATGCAACCCCAGTTCAGGCTGGGGAGAGGCCTTTCACTTATAGCTGGCTATTGATTTTAATTGCATTGGTGGCTTGGATGGAGCCAAAGGACTACCAAAGAATGACTGTTGAATCTGTTAAGGTGTGCAAAGGTGCATGGTACCAAAACTTGTGGTGGGTAGAGGAGCCCAGTCAATAAGCGGATTACGCGATCCACTTTTGGGTCTACTGGGAGGCGTTATAGGCAGCAATGGTCAAAGTTCCACGGTTATCAGATGTAGCAATAGTAAAATATCAACGCATTATGTGGTTCACCGTCGGGCCGCATACTATTTAGATCCAAGCTTGGTGTGATCCTGACAAGCAATGGTTTCCAATGGCCTATAAGTTGACTGATAAAGAACTGGATGCAGTGGTTCAGAAATGGCCTGTAGACTAGCGTGAACTAGCAAGCACGGAAGAAGTATCGACGGGGCCGCTAGCAGATTCCCCTGAGGAGCCTGTGCGCAAGGAGAAGAGTCATCGTGATTATGATGGGGAATATTCAACCGACATCGATCTAGAAGTACAACGCATCCTAGAAGAAAGCAGGACCAAGTGGTGAATGGAGCAGGATGCGGGCAATAGCTCCATATCATTGATGGAGGCACAACTACAATGACTCATTAAGGTTGTCATAGATTCATCTGATACAATAGAAAAAGCAATGCGACAGTCCACCTAGGAAGGTTTTGTTGAGGTACGCACCAAGTTAAATTCCATATATAACATTGTTTCACGCAGAGGAACAAAAAGTGCAACTGTGTAGGAGTTCGCATCGATTAGCATTGAGCCGCGGGTCAAGAACGTTCAGGTTCCCTTGACTACAATTGACGCTGAAAAAGAAGATGTGAACTCCGCACTGCAACAACTGCAGAGCATCGCGGTGGACATCAACAAGATATCGACTTAGACCTTAGTACACATGCAACAGCTTACCAACCAAGAGTTGGAAGATAGACAAAAGGAGCTCAACAACTAGTACTTATGGTCGCAAACTGAGGAAGAGGCAATGAAGAATGAAGTAGAGGAATTACGACGGGTAAGGGAGTAGCTAACAACAGAAAAAGCGCAGGAGATCACAACATTTAAGACAGCGTAGGAAGAGTTGAAGATGAAGGCCGCAGAAGAAATAACAAAGCTGAAGAAAACAACTGACCGCCTTGTTGTTGAGAAGGTGCATCTCTTCACTAGTCAGGGGCAGGTAGAAGAGGCCATTACAAATGCCTGCCAGTACATACATGAAAGCATAGCAGAGCTGGATGCAGTCGCCAAGGCCAAGCGACTTGGAGAAGTCTTAGTGCAACTCCAGTTGGACAACAGCATGTTGAATTCTATGGTTTACCTAGACACACCGTCGGAGCAGGTTGCAGAACAGAAGAGTGCCATCGACGAAATAGTGACACAGTTTGAGGAGACAGAACATGAGCCTAAGAGGATCATGAAGGCAACGACAAAATTTTGGGGTAGTGCCATTCAAGATGAATAGTTAGAGCAACTCACAAAGCAGTTGCTGGAAGCCAAGAACTAGATGGCGACGTTGAAGACAACAGAAAGGACAATCCCTCCACTCGTGTCAATTACGCGGTCTACGAAACTAAAGGAGTTATAGCAGCAAGTGGGAAAAATGCAAGAGCGACAACGAAGACGTGGTGACCAACCCGACGAGTTCCAAGACATTGGAGCCCAACTGTTGGTAAAAGTAGTCGCTACGCTACAGGCTGTGCAGGACACCCAGAGGGAATTCAATGCCAAGATGGTGGAGCACCCATTAAAGCAGGATTTGCTTGCATGTCAAGACCTTACTGATAAAATCAAGATGCAGCTCTCAGAAATTTCTCAGCAATACGACGACTTCAAGATCAAAATCAACCAGTACACCAAGTCCACCTAACGTGACTCGAGGACGAGCCACAAAACTATGTTGGGGGCCTATTGGAAATGGTTTGGGGTAAGTTGCGCAACATCGTGGATGCTGTGCAAGCCCAAAAGACACCGCGCAAGACGAAGATAGAGCGATAGGCAGAAGATAGACCACTTTTGATTATTTTGTGTCACTTTTTGTACTTGTTGACCAGTTTTTGTGGATATTGGTCATTAGTGAGTTAAATCAGTTAGGAGTTAGTTAGAAGTGGACCATGAATGTAAAGGCGCAAGCCTATATATAGAAGAATTGAGAATGTAAAAGGGGGTAGAATTAGAGAGAGAGAAATATAGAACAAGTTTGTAAGAGATCCAGTTGATCATTGACATTTGAGGTATCTGTCTGGAGATGAATTGTTATTTGTTTTGATATGTGGTTGATTGCGCAAAAGTAATATGATAAGGCGGATGTTATCCTAAATCATTGTTATATTATTTTATCTTTTTTCTTCTTTCTGTTCCTGCAAATCTGATGATGAATGCTAAGTGAATCTGAAACATGGATCTATGATGTGATATTTTACTGTTTATGAATGATGTCATCTTTTCTGATCTGTTTTCGCACTAGTAGATATGTTATAGTTATGAATGAATGATGCCCAATAATGAATGGTTCTATTGATGTGGTCTGGTCATTAAGCTAGTGAATCATCGATGCCCTAATCCTCCTCTATACTACAGAAACTTGGTTCCATCAGCCCTCCCTTGAACATCTTGGGTGAGACTTCATCCGCTTCGCGGGTGTTATTGGATGAGGTAAAACCTGTCTGGGTCGATGCTTAAGGAGATCGCGGCGAGCTAGGTGTCGACAGAAAGGGAACCCCTGTTGACTGGGCTTTGTTGGTGGGGTTTTCCCTTCTAGGGTTCACACTGCAAAACAAAATAAAATTAGCCATGCACTTGTCCAATCTGTAGGCTAAAATAAAAGCATTGAGAAAACTGAGAAAACAAGTATTTCAATATCTGTGTATAGGCAGATGCGTCCTAATAAGGGACCTCTATAATTTTAGAAGCATGCGTTAGACCCATATGACTATCTTCCTTGTATACCTTCAGGTTTACTATCTCCATAGCAACGGGTTTCTTTTTTCCAGAGTAACAGGAACGAGAAATATTTGGTCGAATACTTACGAAAAAATTGTATCGCTCGAAAGAAAGGATTGGTGATAGGAAGAAGACCATCTACCTCAATCTCTCAATTCTAAAGTTGGAACGGTCCCCTTGTTATTTTTCTGAGGTTGGAGCGGTCCCCTTGTGTAATTTTTCTGAGGATATCTGGAGGGTTGTGTCACTTCCCCACCCCTATAATCGGAAGAGAGGACACAACTAACATAGCTTCTAGCTATACCAGGCATTTTAGCTCCATGAACATAAGATAAAATGCAATGAAATAAAAGCATACACAGATGCATAAATGATTATCAAACAACGGAAGCAATCTCATTCATTCACATCATTTAACATGTTCAAATTGAGTTATAAAACAAATACAGTTGCAGAGATTAAACACAAGGAAATACTTATCTTGAGAAAGAGTTGTCCCAAAACTAGCTACGTCGCTACAACGTTCCACCCAACCATAGGCCAGTGTGCTCATCACTCTCTCAGCAACACTGCCACCCCCGAGTTGGGAATGATTTCCACAAGGAATAAAGGAACACTAGTAGGCTCACACGTAGCCAAGGATGCACAAAACTCATCCAAGCCAACACAGTTGGGTTTATCAGGCTATAAAGGTTGAATGCTAAGCTAGTGAGCTCAACCAAAGAGCTATGGAAGCCTGCACCAAAGTTAGCATGACTTCTAAAACATTTGCACACCCAACATAAGGAAGCATCCCCTTCTCTGCTACACAGTCCCTTAGGCTATGCCTTCCCTTCCAGTTCTATTCAGGGTGTGCAAAGAAAAAATCCATCCCTCTAGCTCTATTTGTGAGGTTCCTTCTTATACTAGGCTTATCAAGCTAGCTCTGACCCCATTTCCACTCCAAAAATAGTTCAAAACAAAACAGCAGAGGCATACACAGCAATTGCAAGATCTGGGATTGATGAAAAACGTTTTTCAACCAAAACGTAAACTACAATGGGTAAAACAACCCCCTTAACAACAATTCAATTTCCAAATTCTTTTATGGCCCTAACGTGGCCAAAACAAACTCAATCAGCACCCAGAATTCGTGGCTCTACCCCCCTATTAGTTGTGCAACACTGAAACATGAAATTCCACAATCGTGGAGATGTGGAAGCAACACAAAGACGTGCATGAGAGATACCAGCCACTAATTGTTAGTAAAACCACTTCCCAGCCCTGGTAAAAATGAAGAACACAACAAAGAACATGAATGGTGAATGCCATGAGCTCCAAAATCGTGAGGAAGACAACCTAATCCCTGGCATTTACAAAAATGACCTCCCATCCATGGGAAAATGACGCCAACAACCAAAAATGTGGAATAAAAAAAACAGAGGAAAAACTCTAGTTGCTCCCCAAAAGCCCCAACATGAAGGATAATGGTGAGGTAAATGGAAAACATGGATGCATGGAAGAATGGCATACATTAATGATTGGGAAAAAAGACAAGAAAGGTACTTGACAGTTTGATGGGTTCTCTCATGGACATTTGGATTTTCCCCATTGGCCCCAAAGGTTAAATATCCCCCNGTTGCATTGACATAGCTGGTTGTGGGTTTTTAATTAATTGCATATTTACATGATGATTTAAAAATCATAACGTGCCTGGCTAGCACAAAATACCATCGGCACTGGTTTAATTGCCAAAACATAAAAATGATAATCCATGGTGGGCCTTTTTTCCTTCAGCTCCACACCACGATTAATTACAATATATACATCATATACATTTAATTCAAACGGGGTCAAAACCAGGGTGTTACATTCCCCTCCCCCTTCAGTAGCACTGTCCTCGGTGCTTTACAAAATTGAACAAAAATGCTACACTAGCATCGCCTCAGTGCTCCGCAGAATTGGACAAAAATGGATGTGCCAATCGCATGGCATCCTCCATCTCCCATGTAGCCTCTTCAGGACCGTAGTGCTCCCATTGGACCTTTACCTGCCCTATGGCTCAGTTCCAGAGCATTGTTACCTTCTGGTCGAGGATGCGCATTGGCTCGATTTGGAACTCTCCCTCGGGTTCCACCTGAATCACATCCCAATTTATCACATGGTTACAATCATGTACATATTTCTTAAGCAAAGAAACATGAAAAAAATTATGAGATCTAGTGCTAGTAGGCAATGCAATTCTATATGCAACTGGCCCTATTCTTTCAAGCACTTCAAATGACCCACAATATCTAGGTGATAGCTTGGCACAACTTCCAAGCTTCAAGGAACTCTTTTTTTCCCTCACTCTGAGGTAAACATGATCCCCAACACTGAACTCTATGTTCACCCTATGCTTATCTGCGTAGCTTTTCTATCTGTCCTAGGATACTTTCAGATTTTGCCTGATCTTTACAACCTCTTGCTCCATATCCTTGAGCAATTCTGGCCCAAGCACAACCCTGTTCACTGGATTATCCCATTTCACTGGTGTCCTACACCTTCTTCCATATAAAGCTTCATAGGGACTCATCCCCAAGGATGCTTGCTATCCATTGTTATAAGCAAACTCTACCAAGTGTAATTAATCTTCCCACTTGGTTGGTTTGTCCATCACATACATGCGAAGCATGTCTTCAAGCACCTGATTCACTCTTTATGTCTGCCCATCAATCTGAGGATGGTAGGTAGTGCTAAAGTTTAGCTTTGTACCCAAGTCTACAAACAAACCCTTCCATAAATTGGAAGTGAACTTGACATCTCTGTCAAATACTATTCCCTTAGGAAATCCATGCAATTTGAAAATATCCTTCATGAATATTTTTGCAATGTCATCAGTCTTATGCATAGACTTAACTGGTATGAAATGTGTTGCCTTTGTCAACTTTTCCACCACAACCATGATGGAATCATGTTGTCTCCAAGTATTGGAAATCCTGTAATAAAATCCATGGAAATAACTTCCCATTTCCATTCTGGAACTAGCAAAGGCTGCAACAAACCTGCTAGTTGTTGATGCTCAACCTTTACCTGCTGACATTTCATGCACCTTGAAATATATTTAGCCATGTCCTTTTTCATCCCTGGCCAAAAACATTGCTTTTTGGTTGTAGCAATTGTATTCTGATATCCTGGGTGACCAGAATATGGAGCTTAATGGATCTCATCCATAACCATTCTCCTCAAATCTGCTACATTTGGAATATAGACTCCATTCTTATAAGTAAGAATTCCGTCTTCTTCCAATTTATATCCCTCATACCTCTTCTCAAGACTTTGTTGCTGCAATTTGTCTTTTACCTGCTCATACAATTCATCTCCGGCAATATGATTAACAATATGTTGTCTCAAATCTGATTGGCAAATACTAAGAGATGCCACATGCATTTCCTGCACCTTCCTGATGACTGCATCAACTACCTTATTCTCTTTTCCTTTTATGTGTTTGATTTCAAAATCAAACTCGCATAAAAACTCCAGCCATCTCACTTGCCTAGAATTTAGAGTAGGTTGATCAAACAAATACTTCAGACCACAATGGTCTGTCCTTAGCTCAAATCTCTCTCCCATCAAGTAATGCCTCCACATCTTGAGAGCATGTACTATGGCTGCAAGCTCTAGATCATGAGTGGCATAGTTCTTCTCATGCTCCTTCAACTTTCTTGACTCATAACATATCACGTGGTTGTCTTGCATAAGAACTCCTCCAAGTCCTTGACCGCATGCATCAGTACACACCACAAAATATTTCTTTGGGTTTGCAATCTTCAAGACTGGTGCACTTGTGAGAAGATTCTTCAACTGCTAGAAGATTTCTTCACACCTCGATGTCCATTCAAACTTTATTTCCTTCTTTTGCAAATAAGCGACTGGATGTTCAACCTTGGAGAATCCTTCAATGAGTTTCCTGTAGTATCCTGCAAGTCCCATAAAAGATCTTACATCTATCACATTTCTTGGAGTAGGCTAATTCATAATGGCCTCAATCTTTTCCGGGTCTACAGATATGCCCTCATATGATATAATGTGACCCAAATAATGAATCCTATCTCTATAGAAGTCAAACTTTGTTGGTTACTATGGGCAGACCCGGGTTTACTGTAATGTACCAACAACACCCCTAGCTCACTGCCCCTTTCGGCGACAAACCGCGGAGCGGCCTGAATTCTCACCCGAAGTGATTCTAATGGGTTGGCCAAAGACTCAAGTGTCCTTAGCCAGGTTCTGTAGCATCCTAGGTGTCTCGCGACTCTTCTTAGTCAGTGAGATCTCTCTCTCTCTGCGAGTAACAGTTACTTCTTCCTCTTTTGACTCTGCGATGATCCTAACCCTTATCGCATCGCCGCGTCCTGGACGACGTGCAACTCTCTCCTACGCTCAACCCTTATCCTGCGGTATCGTGCACCGTAGCTCCTCTGATGGTGCGATATCGCCTCTCTGCGATATCTTACTGCTTATGGCTTAGCATACTTGACGTTACTTGTACTCAACTTGCAGGACTCAACCTACAAGGTTGTTTAACACTGCGACTGCTAACCGTGGTGAGTGGAACACAAATAGACTCTTATACAGAATACTTAATAGCTTTACTTGCCTTTAACCTTCTATGATGCGGTAACTGAACAACAACATACATACATTTAACTGTAAGCAAAGTTCATGTAATGAGTGACAGATAGCAGTAAGTAAAATCACATAACACGCTGATTTTATGTGGTTCACTTCCAAGGTAGAAGCTACGTCCATGGGAATTGGTTTATATATTATAACTTGGGAGAGTAAACGCAGTTCCGCTGCAACCTCATATGCAGCTAGAGATCTTCTGGAAAACTCCGCACACAGCCTAGAGCCCTTCTCTCTTAGATCTCTTCCCTTCCTCTATATTGTTTCTCTTACAATATACTCTTCCCTCTCTCTCTCTCTCTCTGTCAATCCCTGTGGATTGTTACATACATACTCAATGAGCCAGCTACTGGTTGCAATAAGATAACTACAGGCTAATAACAGAACCAGAGCTTGGATTTTACAATACAACTGACTATGAGCTAACTAACTAAATGGCTCAATGGCTCAACATGCTAACTAGCTACTAACAAAGTGTCGGCCTAGCTGAATATCTAATTAGCTAACCTTTTACAATACAAAATACATCCTTTTATAGGCGGCCCGAAGGTCTCGCCATTACAACACTGTGGTCCTGTCCCAACAATAACCCCAAAATCCCTAATTAGTGACAGTCGATGTATCTGTACTTGGAGTAGCCGCTTTCCGTCACACCACTGTTCTCTGCAGTCTTCCATGCTTCCCGGCGCTAACCATGGGTACCGGCATCGCTTCCTATTCTGTCCTTCGTCTTCAATACCTCGGCCTCGCTGCTCCTTTTCCTTTATGAGGGTAGCTGAGCCCTCCTGTCTTCGCTGCTAGCTTAAGTGTAGTGGGTGAGCTCTCTCTTCTCGGCCGCTCAGGTATTGTCGTCTTCTCTGACTTATCTGTCCTGGTGGTCATGGTTTCCGGCGCTGATCTGTAGCGGGAAACACGCTACGGCGTCGTGGCTTTACCTTATCTCTTATATCTTCGCCAAAACTGTCTATCCACCAAAATGGCAGCTTTTCCTATAGCTGCGAGACCCTACTCCAATAGTCCCCTAACACTTACTTGTGGCTCGTCCCCGAGCCACTACTAGCGGGCTTCTCCTGCTGTAGCTTCTCCTTGGCTTCCTGCGAAGTCCTTTTAAATTTCTCTTGAAGTCCTGCAACTTCTTTATCCATAGCTGCGACATAGTCTTGTGCCGTTGCAAGCATAGATTGACTAATACTGGAGTCTTCTGTTGCACCAATTTCATTTCTGCTTGTTTTGAACTCCCTAACCTTCTGCTCAACCGCATCGACTAGCTCTGTGATTTGTTCCTGATATGGTTGAAGCAGGTTATTGATTTGTATCTCCTTTGCTCTCAACCGCTGGGCTTCCTGTTGCAAGCGGTTCATCTCTGTCGTCTTTCTCATCTTCGCAAGAGCTGCTAAACTCTTGATTTCTTCCTTCATTGTTGTTGTGACATTCTCTATCGGCTGAATGCTTTGCTGGAGTTCTACTCTCTCGAGGTGCTCATCTAATTCTGAACATGTGTTCATCGCATCAGCTAGCACTGACTGTGCATCGTCTACGTGAGATTTCATCTGTGTGGAAGTGAGTCTAAAGGCCTCTACCATCGCTTCCTTGTCTGCCTGGGGGGTGCCCGGTGCTCGAGCCTCAAGCTCAGCAATCTACGCTTTGTGGTCTTCCTCCATCTTGGTCACTGTCTCTTCTAGAGCCTTTGCTCTGTCTGCAACTCGTCTTACCTTCTGCGTGAGAGGCAAGGCAAACTCAATGTTACATTGGGGTAACTCCAATGCGATGCTCTACAGGACCTGACTGAGATCCTGTTCTCTTTCTTCATATGTTCTTAACTCCTCCACCTTTGTCTATAAGCTTGCGGTGAGTGCTGCATTCTTTTGTTTCAGCTGTGTGTTTTGTTTATAAGTCGCAAGCTCTCTATCTCTGAGCTCTACGCTTAGCTGCTGCTAGATCATGTGTAATTGATCAACGTGACACTCTGTGAGGTTAACCTCGACGGGTTGGCTAATCTGTATCTACGCGTCCATCATTGAGGCAGGGAATCAGATGCTCCCTGGCGGTATCAAGACTGTATTGATGCGATCCTTTGCCAAGATTTCCTCGCGGGAAATCGACTGTGTTGAGCTTTCTCCTGCTGACATCTTGATTAACTGAGTTTGGATCGTGGCAGTCTTCTCGGTTAGTGTTCTCAACTCCACAAGCTGCTGATCTATTGCTCCCTGCAGCTTGCCCTGCGATGCCTGCATCGCCTGAAATGTGTCGTTCATTTCATCCTTTATTCTTGCTGCAATTTGTTCATAGTCATCGTCTGTCAATGCAGTCTCCAAGATAGCTTTGTGGCTTTCTATTTTTTCTTCTTTGGTGCGTCTAGTGGTATTTCTTCTGTATCTTTCCTCTTTTGTTTCGGTAGTGGCACGTCTGCGGTATCTGTCTGCGTTTGCCCTTCTTTGTCTTTTCCTTTGTCCAGTGGGTCTGTTTGTGCGGTCTCTGATGGTAGTGTTGTGGCATCTTCGAATGCCTTCTTCCATTCTTCATCAAAATCTTTGATAACAACGTCTACATCCTGCACTATCATCCTGAATGCTCCAGTAGCCCACTTATCTGTTCTCAATTGTTTTGGCCGCAGAACGATTGTGTGCTTGTCCTCCATGAAGTCAAGCCAGCTATCATACATGTCCACAACCTCCGTGCTGATCTGCGGTGTCTCCTTGATGACTTTCTGTAACAATCGATAGTAGTCATAGAATACTATCATATTGACCTGTTTCTTAGCTGGGCTGCTGCTCTCCCATAAATTGGCGTACCTCGCACCTCTGCAGTCTCCACCTCTCTGCTGTAGAAACTGGGTATGGGGCGGCTCCTTCCACCCGACGAATGCGCATAGTATAAGAAGCCATGAAAAATGAAAGGGGTGGTTCGCCTCATCCTGGGCTGTTAAACAATCTTGGGTAAAAATATTTAACAAAAATAAAGACCAATTAAACTGTTCACCTTCGGCGACTTGTATGGCAAGGTGAATTACTGATCCTGTGACTTCTTTTGGGCGCACCTTGGTTAACAGTCTGCCTGCAAGCAGACTGGCTGTAAATATAAGTGTATCATCTGGTATGGCTGCGATGTCATAAGCCTGGCCTCCTCTCTGTAACTTATATTTGTTAACTAGTGTTGCTAGTAGCTTGGAATCCTTGCTTTTACCTGATATATGTGTCTTAGGGTCCTTACCAGTCTTGGATAGCCCAGTGATGCGGTGTATCAGATCGATATTCAGATCGACCTTGTTACCTAGCCAGAGGTAACCTCCATGTACACAAGAAAGTAACGTGTGCACCACGGCATTAACTTCTAGACCTTGTCTAAAATGTGGTATTCTTAACAAATTGAGCAAGCCTGAGCGCTCAAGAATCTGGACGTGTTCCATAGGAATGAACTCATCTGCACCGGTCCTCGGGTTCCTCTAAACCGTAAGATACCAATCTGGCCGGAACTGAGGGTATGTCTTACTGTCTCCCAGGTTATAGTCTATAAATTTAATGCTAGGGGCATATCCTAACAGATCTCCCTCTTCCCTTACACGAGAATCAATTGGTGGAATAGGAACAGGATACTTAGCACCTTTGCGAAGGGTTACCTCTGGTGCGTTCTCAACTCGAGGCACGATGTATTCTGTTGTCATAGGAACTTCTTCCTCCTGCTTTGAGCTGGATTCTTCTATTATCTCAACTTGACTCCTCATCCTTGGCGGTTATCTGGCCTGTGATGTTCCTATTTGCTTGGGCAGCGTCGTCATAGCAGCCACGAGGCCTCCACGCTCGAAGCGCTGCATAATGTCTTCTAAAGGCTCCGTCTCGAACAGAACCCACTCAGTACAGTACTCTGGACTAGCAATGGCTGCGAAATTGGGTAATCACAGCACTCTGTAACGGAATTAGCTCTGCACAGGGAAACTCAACAAACTACTCTATAGCTCTCGAATATTTACAAAGTAACCCTCCTGTATGAATGATTTTGCTTTTATGCTGAAGGCGATAATCCCGAACGTAACGGTCATCTAGGCTGAACCCGTTGGTGGTATTAATTGCATAGAAAAGACAACAACCGTCATCCCGATCCTCATTAAGTGCTGAAATCCGATCAAATTTCCCTCGAAACGTGTGTGCAAGTTGTCGGTCTTGTCGAAGATTTACTAAATTTGGAAAATTTATTATGTTGTTGCCAAATCTACGGTAACATATACCGGTCATTTCTTCATTAACTGCTTGTCAGAAGGCGAAGTGACTGGCCCTTTGTCTCTTTTCAAATTGGCTACGTGGCACGGGAAATCATCGCAACGATGTGATGCCACACTGCATCGTTCGAGACCGTCACGCTAACGTGAAGCGCTACAACATATAAAACTCCGCAAGCATCCTATGGCTTGCGCAAACGTTCCTCGTACCTTTTTTTTTATAGTGTAGACTACTTACCGATACGATGCCTCCTTTCAACTACACTAGACATCTGCACTGTCATAAACTGTCTGAGCTAGGGATGAGAGGTGGAGTGGCTATCACTATAGAGCTTGAGCCTGCTGCCATTAATGAACGTGGGAAGAAGCTCCCTATTCAGTTTGTTGAGCTGAACGGCACCTCCTTCTGTAATTTGTTGTATCTGATATGGCCCCAACCAATGCGTCTTGAACTTCCATGGAAATTTAATAAACTTACTGTCATAGAGGAGCACTAAGTCTCTTATCTGAAAAATCTTGCTCTTAATGTGCCTGTCATGCCAAGATTTTTCTCGTGCCTTCTGTACTCTCTGATGGAATCCTGCGATGAATCTGTCTTCCTCTAAGGCAAGCAGCTGTGCTAGTCTTTCGTTCATCGTGTCTGTATCAGCTATCCCTGTAATGTGAGCAATTCGTAAGCTGGGAATAATATATTCCATAGGCATAACAGCCTCTTGTCAATACACCAAGCTAAAAGGTGTGTGTCCTGTGAGTTTCTTGCATGTAGTCCTATAAGCCATAATACAGCATTAACCCTGAGGTCCCAATCATTTCTTTGGCTATTGCAGATCTTATTAAGAGCGTTTTCTAGAATCTTGTTAAAGGCCTCCACTGTACCATTAGCTTGTGGGTGGTAGGGAGTGCTCTTATGGTGTTGTATCTGGAATTCCTTCGTCAAGGCCTCAATGGTGCGGTTCAAGAAATGGGTGCCTTGATCGCTCATCAAAATTACTGGACATCCAAATCTACTGATGATGTTTTCAAAAAGGAACTGTGTAGCTGTAGTAGCATCACAATTCCTTACTGCTTTAGCCTCTGCCCACCTAGTGAGGTACTATGTTCCAGTGATGATATATCTTGCACCAGTTCGTTTTCCTGGTGGGTTGATAGGACCCACAAAGTCTATAGCCCATTTGTCGAATGCGCGCAGCGTAATCTGTGGTCGCAGCGGCATTTCATCTCTTCGCAAAGGTTTTCCTACCCTCTGGTAGATATCGCAGCATCTGCAAAATTCCTTAGTGTCTCTATGTAAAGTAGGCCACCATAATCCTACAGCTAGGATTTTTTGAGCAGTCGGCTTTCCTGCGAAATGACCTCCTGCGGTACCTGAGTGTGCTTCTCTGATAATAGCCTCTTTTTCATGCGGCATAACACATCTGCGCAGGACTTCATCTGGACCTAACTTGTATAGTTGTCCTGCGATCAAGGTGAAGTCTGGTGCTTTAACAACCAACTGTTTCATCTGCTATTTAGTAAACTTAGCTGGTGCCCATCCTGTAGTGAGAAATTGATTGATATCTGTATAATACTCATCCGTGATCTGAATAGAAAATAATTGCGCATCTGGCAAATTATCTTCTAGGTTACTTGGTTCTTCCCCAGAGTCTATCCGCGACAGATGATCAAGTCCGGCATTCAATCTTCCTGGTTTTACAATGATTTCAAAATCATACTCCTGAAATAGGAGCAACCATCTGTAGATTCTTCCCCCTAACACTGGCTTATTGACCAGATACTTTAACGCGGAATGGTCAGTAAACATCTTGAATGAGGCACCCAACAGGTAGTGCCTAAATTTCTGTAGAGTGTACACCATAGCTAATCCTTCTCTTTCAGTAGTGGTGTAGTTTTTTTCTGCAGTAGATAATTTTCTGCTGGAGTATGCGATAGGATGATCGATACCCCCTTCTCCTGGTTGCGTTAAAACAATCCCCAGTGCGATGCCGGATGCATCCATGTGTACATGAAATGGCTTGGTCCAGTCTGGAAATACTAAGATGGGCGCTGTAACCATCTTCTCTTTAAGAGTGTTTAGACTTTTCTGGCATTCCTCATTCCATGGGAATTTGACATCTTTCTTTAACAGTTTTTCCATCGGTGCTGTAATCTTTGCATAACCCTTGATGAATTTTCTATAGTACCCGGTATGACCAAGTACTATCCTCAATTGCTTAACTGAGTTGGGTGCTGGAAGATTTACGATGATGGCAATCTTTGCAGGATCTACCATCAAGCCTTGTTTGCAAACAATGTGACCCAACAAAATACCAAATGGCGCACAAAATATACATTTTTTCAAGTTCAGAGAAATCTGGTATTGCCTACATTTCTCTAACATCAGTCTTAAATCTCCTATGTGCTTGTCGATTAATCCAAATACAGTCCAATCATCAAAGTAAACCTCTAGGAATTTATGGATGTAGTCCTTAAATACAACAACTACTACTCTAGAAAATATAGCGGGTGCATTCTTAAGACCAAAGGGCATTACCGTATACTGGAATGAGCCCCATTCTGTTGCAAAAGTGGACTTATGTCGATCCTCTGCATGGATCCTGATCTGGTGATAGCCTGAAAAGCCATCAGTGAAGGAGTAGACCTCCTATCCCCCCACATTGTCTAACACTTCGTCAGTAAAGGGTGTCGAAAATGGATCATGAAGCGATGCATCGTTGAGTTTACGCAAGTCGACACAGATCCTAATGTCTCCTTTTGTTTTCTTTTCTTGTACAACCATGGGACTAACCCATTCGCTTTCTTCGACTGGTTCAATGATTCCTGCTGCTAGCATATTATCGATCTCATCCTTAATTTTTTCTTTATACCGCGGATTTAATCTGTATGGACGCTGCTTGACTGGCCTAGCATCCTCTTTCAATGGTATCCTCATTACTCCCAGATCTCCTACTATTCCCTTCATTTCTGTGAACTTGGTGGGGAATAGGTCTTGATAGTCATGTAGCAAGTTTGCAATCTGTCCCACTGTTTCATCGTCCTAATAGTCTCCAATAGAGGCAAACTTTGGTTCTGTGTCTGTGTCAATATTGATTTTTTTAATCTTGATGGGCTTTGTGATTGCTGGAATCTGTAGCTTCGGTCCATCAACATCGCGAGTCCCCTCTGACTCTGGAATGTTGATGCTGCGAGGATCCTCATCCTCATCCTTTGGTTCTGCTTCGAAGTTATAGCACTCGAGCGCATCTGCTAACTGGATGGCCCACTCAGGTTGAGTATGTACTGATAGGGTACAGTCCTCAAATATCTTAATCTTTATTACGTCTAGGGCCTGATCAACACTTGGATACTCAGATTCAAAAGCGAACGTGAGTAGAAAGCTATCTATCATAAGTGGCCATGTAGTCATTCCCTTGCACAATTCAGTCTCTGTGTACCAGTTCCTTGGAACTGTGTCTAAAGTGTGGAGGAATCGGTGAACCCACTCATCCTAGGGAATGTCTGACCAATTCTGTTCACAAGTCTGGATATGTGACCTGGGGTCACTTTCTCCTGTGTATTTCTGCTGGACATACTCCCTGTCAGTAGAGAATCTGATCGCCATCAATCTCTTAAGATCATCCCATGATACGATATTCTCTTCATGTGCATACCACCATCTTGCAGGCGTGGCTCATACTGCAAGGTCCATAGCTGCGATCCTCTGCTCGTGAGGAATTTGTTGTTCAAACTACTGGAGAAAGTCTTGGATATCTGTTAGACCATGAAACGATGGAATCTCATTAGTCTCTGCACCAATCCATCGCAGTGACTTAGTCATAAATGCACATCTGCGTGCTAAGACTTCGTAAAGTCTGTTCTGCCAGTTTTCTAGACCAACATCCGAATCCAATGCGCATGAGCTGTCGCATCGCCAACTAATGTTCCCTTCTGCGGTTGGATTGATGTAGTCACTATGGTTCGTAGTCATCTGATAGAGACTCTCCATGTTATGTGCCTCTTCCTCTGCTCGGATAGGTTCAATGTATCTAGGACCCTGAAGAGGATCCAACGGTGCGATGACCCGGATCTGCGCATCCTCAAAGGTCATTTGTCTTCTCTTTAGGTCGATAACAGCCATGTTACCGATCGCCCAATCAATGCCTAGTAATGATGGATATGGTCTACTATCGCCAACGATTTCTATAACTTAGAAGTCCGCAAAGCTGCGAACTCCGTCAATGTCAACTGGCACCTGCGGTAATCGACCCAGTGGCAATACCCTCTGCTAATTAGCTAATCTCAGATGGATAGGTGATCTGACTAATTTAGGGCTACCCATTTGTTCCCATGTATACTTAGTCAAAACATTTACCTCTGATCCTAGATCTAGGATCACCTCATCCATTTCAAATTCTCCAACCTGTGCTGTGAGCCTCATCTCTCTTCTTGTTCTTGTATGGCCCATGATATTATGAACAGCACGCTGCGCACTACTCGCAGAAGAGGACAAATGACATTGATCTATGATGCACTAAAGTTCTTCGATAGCTTGCTCATTTCTCACGAGTTTTAAACAACTCCTCAAGAAGGAATGTACACTTCCTGTCGACTCGTCCTCGTCGCATCTTCCCGATGTGGTAGTCTGCGATGTCTGCACAGGACTAACGCCACAAAGTGTTTGCTACGGTACACCCTTAGACAGCAGTACCTGCGATCCTGATTGTGTAGGGTCATCAAAGAAAGTCTTAGCTTCCTGAAATGTCTGTTTATTCTTCTGTAGGTCAAGTGGTGTTGATTTATTAGTAGCTTTGCCCACCCACTCCTGAACTGTGTTCTTTTCATCCTCCTACGATGTCCCACTAGTAGAAGCACCGTTACGAGTCACAATGTTGACTCTTGGTTCTGGCTCTTTTTGCTCAGCAGTAATAAGCTGGATGTTCTGGTTTACTGCTAGCTTAGGCTCTCTGATCTTAGCTATCAAGACAGGACATTCTTCTATGGTGCGGTCATAGGACTTGCAATAATTATACGTCGTCGTAGGGTTCTAACAGTCCCTAGCATAATGTCCTACAAATCCACAGTTGTAACAAGTGATCGGTCCACGACCACGGCCAAAGCCTTCTCCACGACCAAAGCCTCCTCCACAGCCTCATCCTCTGAATCCTCCTCCACGGCCTCCATGAGCCGGTTCATGCTGTAGTCCTACTGCTGGACCTGGTGTCTCTAAATGGACTCTGTACAAGTCTTGCTTGCTCCCGACCATGATATCATAGGCTCGGCAATTGTGTTCATCATGGCCTACGGACTTGCAGAAGTTATAGTATAAGTTCTTAAGGGTCTGTACATACTTTTGAAGTAGAGGGCATTACTGAGGTGGATGTCCTCTTGTTCTGCAAAGTTCACACCACGGGCCGTGGGTCTGCGGTAAGGGGTTAGGAGCCCCACTCGCTAGATATTCTACAAAAACTGGACAGTTGTCTTTAGTATGGCCTTGTGCTTTACACTTTATGCACCATATTTCTTGTGCAACCTCTTTCGCTTTCTTAATCTCATGCAACTGTAACGTGAGATTAGCTAACTGGTTTTCTAAAGTTGCCATGCCTGTACTAGCCTCGGCTAGAGGTGAAGCCTCTAGTTTCATTGCCATCTCCAACGCTTCATCCTGCGTCTGGATTTTTTGCTGCATTAATGGCAGTCTGATGTGAGGGAGTAGCGCTGCGATAAACCATTCTTTATGCTGCTTTGGCCAAACTCAAAGCTTACTTGGTCTATAAGGGCTTTGAATTTCTGGTCAAAGTCCCATACTGACTCTGAAGGTAGCTGTTTAATGTCTTTGAGTTCTGTTATGCACTATGACTCCGACTTAGGTTTCTTAAACTCTTTGATCATGGCAGTCCTGACCTGTACAAGTGTTCTGGGCAGTGCTGAGGTATACTTCATATACCATGTTAAGGCTCGTTCCCTAAGTGTAGTAACCAACTGTACAAGTTTAATATTATCATCTTGGATCCCTTTAATAGTCCATACTGCTTCACACAAGAACCAGTGTTGTTCTGGGTCTTCCGCCCCTGTACCCTTAAAGGTAGGTAGCTTCATATCATCCCCCATTCTATTTCTACGCGGTGGATGTTGATTCGCTATGTTACTACCACTCGGTGGTGTAGATGTAGGTGATGTAGCAGTGGTAGGTACTGTGTGGGAACTACTAGATGTAGTTCTTGCGGGATTGTTCTGAGTCCCGGTCTATTTCTGTGGGGTGTAAGGGTGGTAAGGTATACCCCCTACTGGTCTTTCTGTATTACTGTGACTCTGTTCACTAGTATATTCTGGACTATTTTCAAAGACAGGAGATCTGAAATCTACTTTATACTTCTTACCACTACGTGTACGTCCAAGTTCGTCAAAATCACTCACAAACTCTTGTGACATTACACTTGCTGAACTTATTGGTTTGAGACTATATCCATTACTCCTTTTTCATGTAATAACATCTTAATGGACAAGTTTAAAGACTTTAGGTACTTACCGTGATATCCTTTGAAGAAGTACCGCTCGGCCTCGCTAAAACTTTTTCTTTGGTCAACTGCAAACTTAGTGATGAAGCCTTCTAGCACACTCGCAAGCCAGAAGTCTACTGTCCTCGTAATGGGATTATCAAGGCTCTTCACGGTCTGAATCAGCTCCGGTGTCCAGACAATGTTTCTTTTCTTCTTGAATATATTATGATCAGTCAACTTTGATAACCAGTCGTACAACTCATTCCCATAAGTTGCAAAGAATATCGTATGCAGGTCTGTGAAGATATGTTTTTGTAACCAGTCCTCTGTACTCAACGTAGGACTCTTGTTTTCTTTCTTAGCGAATTCTTTTTCGTTTGACTTAACCCACTGGTTAAGTTCTTCTCTTGTAGGATGCCAACAGAACATCAGTGCTCAGTTTGTTCAAAACCGGCAACGGAACCATTTGTTGGTTACTATGGGCAGGCTCGGGTTTACTGTAATGTACCAACAACACCCCTAGCTCACTGGCCCTTTCGGCGACAGACCGCGGAGCGGCCTGAAGTCTCACCCGAAGTGATTCTAATGGGTTGGCCAAAGACTCAAGTGTCCTTAGCCAGGTTCTGTAGCATCCTAGGTGTCTCGCGACTCTTCTTAGCCAGCATGATCTCTCTCTCTGCGAGTCACAGTTACTTCTTCCTCTGTTGACTCTGCGATGATCCTGACCCTTATCGCATCGCCGCATCCTGGACGACGCGCAACTCTCTCCTGCGCTCAACCCTTATCCTGCGGTATCGCGCACCGCAGCTCCTCTGACGGTGCGATATCGCCTCTCTGCGATATCTTACTGCTTACGGCTTAGCATACTTGACGTTACTTGTACTCAACTTGCAGGACTCAACCTACAAGGTTGTTTAACACTGCGACTGCTAACCGTGGTGAGTGGAACACAGATAGACTCTTATACAGAATACTTAATAGCTTTACTTGCCTTTAACCTTCTATGATGCGGTAACTGAACAACAACATACATACATTTAACTGTAAGCAAAGTTAATGTAATGAGTGACAGATAGCAGTAAGTAAAATCACATAACACGCTGATTTTATGTGGTTCACTTCCAAGGTAGAAGCTACGTCCATGGGAACTGGTTTATATATTATAACTTGGGAGAGTAAACGCAGTTCCGCTGCAACCTCATATGCAGCTAGAGATCTTCTGGGAAACTCCGCACACAGCCTAGAGCCCTTCTCTCTTAGATCTCTTCTCTTCCTCTATATTGCTTCTCTTACAATATACTCTTCCCTCTCTCTCTCTCTTTGTCAATCCCTGTGGATTGTTACATACATACTCAATGAGCCAGCTACTGGTTGCAATAAGATAACTACAGGCTAATAACAGAACCAGAGCTTGGATTTTACAATACAACTGACTATGAGCTAACTAACTGAATGGCTCAATGGCTCAAAATGCTAACTAGCTACTAACAGAGTGCCGGCCTAGCTGAATATCTAATTAGCTAACCTTTTACAATACAAAATACATCCTTTTATAGGCGGCTCGAAGGTCTCGCCATTACAACACTGTGGGCATGTCCCAACAGTAACCCCAAAAAACCTAATTAGTGACAGTCGACATATCTATACTTGGAGTAGCTGCTTTCCGTCACACCACTACTCTCTGCAGTCTTCCGTGCTTCCCAGCGCTGACCATGGGTACCGGCGTCGCTTCCTATTCTGTCCTTCGTCTTCAATACCTCGGCCTCGCTGCTCCTTTTCCTTTATGAGGGTAGCTGAGCTCTCCTGTCTTCGCTGCTGCCTTAAGTGCAGTGGGTGAGCTCTCTCTTCTCGGCCGCTCAGGTACTGTCGTCTTCTCTAACTTCTCTGTCCTGGTGGTCATGGTTTCCGGCGCTGATCTACGGCAGGAAACATGCTACGATGTCGTGGCTTTACCTTATCTCTTATATCTTCGCCAAAACTGTCTATCCGCCAAAATGGCAGCTTTTCCTGTAGCTGCAAGACCCTACTCCAACACACTTGCTCAACTTTGCATACAGCTTGTGCTCCCTGAGCAATTGCAATGTCAACCTCAAATGTTCTTCATGCTCTTCCTCATTCTTATAATAGATAAGAATGTCATCCAGGAAAACAAGAACAAACTTGTACAAATACATGCTGAAGACACTATTCATAAGGCACATAAATGTCGCTGGTGCATTTGTGAGACCAAACGGTACCACTACAAAATCATAGTGTCCATACCTTGTTCTGAAGGCTGTCTTATGAATGTCTTCGTCCTTGATTCTCACCTGGTGGTAACAGACATTAAGTTAATCTTGGAAAATACCTTTGCTCCTCTCATTTGATCAAAGAGGTCATCAATCCTAGGCAAAGGGTATTTGTTCTTCACAGTGACCTTGTTCAACTGTCTGTAATCAATACACAATCTGAGTGTACAATCTTTCTTCTTCATAAACAAAATTGGCGCTCCCCAAGGAGACACACTGAGTCTGATATACTTCTTCTCCAACAACTCTTGCAGCTGCATCTTCAACTCTAGCATTTCTGGTGTGCTCATCCTGTAGGGTGTCTTGGACACTGGTGCTGCTCCTGGCACAAGTTCAGTTGTGAAATCAATGTCTCTCTTTGGAGGAAGCCCTCGAATCTCATCTGGAAACACATCCCCGAATTCCTGCAACACATGAAAGTTCTCCAATCTAGGAGTTTCATTTTCTATTGCCTCCAAAGTATTAGCCGCATAGAACTGACAACCTTTCCTACAGAACTTCGTCAACTTCATTGCTAAAAGCCACCTCACAGAAATCACCTTTGGAATGCCTTTCACAATCCTTGGGTTTCCTTCTTTGTCCATGCATTCAAAAGTCTTATTGTAATAGTCAAGCTTTACCTTGTCAGCTTCTAACCAATCCATTCCAATGAGAACATCATAGGAACCAAGTAGTAGAACATTCAGATCTACACAAGTGACCAATCTATTTATAACCAATGGACATTTCTCTACCACTTCACTCAGCCTTCCTCTTAGTTCTAGTGGCTAACTAAACTAACCAAGATTTGCTATGCTTTACTTTCTTAAAAGCACAAATCTCCACTACTCTAGGAGTAATGTAACTATGAGTAGAACCAGGGTCAATCAAAATAGAAACATATTGCTCAACAATCTTACTTGCAACTTCAACCATAGTTGACTGGTAATTTTCCTGGTGGTCCTCCAATGCTGCATAAATCCTAGGGACGTCTCTTACAACTTGATCCACTATTTCTTCCTCTTGAATGTTGTAAGCTGGCCTTGCATTCTCATTCTCAAGTGGACAATTCCTGCGCATGTGGGGTCCTCCACATTTCCAACATTGGAGTGGTTCTCTGTTATGCTTTGGATATTTTGGCTTCTCT
Source organism: Pseudotsuga menziesii (assembly GCA_001517045.1). Taxonomy (NCBI): domain Eukaryota; kingdom Viridiplantae; phylum Streptophyta; class Pinopsida; order Pinales; family Pinaceae; genus Pseudotsuga; species Pseudotsuga menziesii. Next base: position 327,243 of record LPNX010850093.1, on the reverse strand, counting down.
CCCATCACTCTGGTTGGCTGCTTCTTACCTTGGGATGGCTGCTTCTGCTGATTCCTAAAGTTACAAGGTTTGAAACATTTCTTTATTTGGTTAGACTTCTCATTCTTTTTGTCCTTCCATGTCTTATGATAATTAGGTTTTCCTTTGCTTTTCTCATAGCAATACTTAGCCTTCCTTATTTCTTCTTCCAGAGTTCTAGGTTCATAAAACTCAATTATGTCTTTGTAAGACTGAGGCAATCCACTCAGAAAACGCTAGATTTTCACTTTCTCATCTTTGATGTACTTGACATACCTCAAAAGTTCCAAGAACTTATTTGCATATTCTTCCATGGTCTGTTGTCCCAATCTCAACTCATGGGACTCTTTAATCTTGACATCATAGTACCTATCGGAGATGTACTTCTGCTTGAAATACTTCTGGAACTATTTCCACTGAAGCCTTCTTTCATTGATCCCCTTTACCTGTCTGAGGTGCTCCCACTAAATGGATGCTTTTCCATTCAAATTGAAGATGGAAACTCTTGCCTTCATATTTCCAGAATAGTCCCGGACTTGGAAATATTTCCTCATCCCAAGAAGCTAAGCCTCAGCTTCTTGACCGTTCTTTATCTGATCATTGAAGGTAGGCAGCGTTTCCTTCTTAAACTCATCTCGTGAGCTATTTCTATAACATCTCTTTCTCTTTCCCCTGTGAGATGAAGAGATGGAATCCTCAGTGGATCCTTCCGAGTCAGGATATCTACTAGAATACCTTCTCCTTCTTAGTGTACTGCTCTTACTACCTTCTCGTTTTGTTGTACGTCGCCCCGAGCTCATCCGTCGTTGGATGTCTGTCAAACTTTGCAACATAGCAGAATTCAATTGATGCTGCTCTTCCTGGGATTTAATCAGCCTTCTCATGGCAGCTGCAATGTCTGGCGATGTCTCTTGAAATCTCCTTCCATTAGATTCTATATCATCATTTCCAACTCGGAAGGTTTCCCCCATAGCATCTTGATCGTGCTTGTAGGAATCTCGTGCATCATATCTGTAATAGGTTCTCATGGCAGAGCTAACAACTTACTTTACCGAACTGCACTATCTGGAATACTTCCTTTGAAGGTGACTATGATTCTGCAAAATGTGTTAATAAACATGATTGTCAGCTGCATAACATTCATATGAATTTATAGTTACTTGCCTTCATTTGGAAAAATCTCATATTGAATACTTTTCCAAAACACAGAATTTCTTTTTCACAAAAAATGACTGTCTAAAGGGGACGGCGGGGGTCAAGGGGGCTTTCCCCCTTCTGGCTTCTGAGGGCAGTGCCCTCGTTTTTTTTTTGTAAATCTTTCATTTCCTTACAATCCAGCGCATAAACACGCTACCATTTTTCCATTTTTCTGACTGTGCATATCTCACCAAAAAACCTGATAAAAATCCCTATTTCGACGAAAATTTCAATTTTCTTCCAACATGTCAGCTCCATTTCCCAATTATGCCCGATGCGCGTCGGCCAACTTCGCTCGATTCCCTCCGATTGAGCTGCACGCTGCATCGGAAACATTTCATGGTTTCACCCACTGTGGGCCTTCCAGTGCGAAAAAAATTCTGTCTTCCATCCGCCACTCGTCGGCTCAACTCACTCGACGTTCATCGACTCCTTCCTCATCATCCATCCGCCGTTGTGGCTCGAACTTAAACTTCCACTCTCCGCGTCGGGAGAAACCTGCCGAAGTCTCCGTTGTTGTGGAAAGATCTTTGACTTTCGTCTGCCGTTGCAAAAGAATTTTCGTCTTGCTCAGTCGATTTCCTTACTTAAAAAAATTGCAAAAAATTCGTCGTCGACTCGACTCAGCCGACAGACATCGGCTTGCATCTCACCGAGCCTTTCGCCGTTGTGGCCGCGATCCATGTCAACTCCCTCATAGCGACCTAGCCGCTGCTTCGGCTTGCCTTCAACCAACCCAGCCGGCACTGCAACTCTTCTTTAGTGATCTCAGTCGACGTATCAGCTCCCTTTAGCTTACTGGGCCGATAGGCTATTTTCATACTGTCACGTCCCTACCTCTCTACTCAGTGGAGTGGATGCATCTAACATATCTACTAGCTATACCAGGCATTTTAGCCCCATGAACATAAGATAAAATGCAATGAAATAAAAGCATACACAGATGCATAAACGATTATCAAATAGCGGAAGTAATTTCATTCATTCCATTTAACATGTCCATATTGAGTTATAAAGCAAATACAATTGCAAAGATTAAAGACAAGGAAATACTTACCTTGAGAAAGAGTTGTCCCGCAACCAGCTATGTCACTACAACGTTCCACCCAACCATAGGCTAGTGTGCTCATCAATCTCTCAGCAACATTGCCACTCCTGAGCTGGGCATGATTTCCATAAGGAATAAGAGAACACTAGCAGGCTCACATGTAGCCAAGGATACACAAAACTCAGCCAAGCCAACATAGTTGGGTTTATCAGGATATAAAGGAGCTGGAAAGGCTGACTGTTAAGCTAGTGAGCTCAACCAAAGAGCTATGGAAGCCTGCACCAGAGCTAGCCTGGCTTCTAAAACATCTGCACACCCAACACAAGGAAGCATCCCCTTCTCTGTTGCATAGTCCCTCAGGCTATGCCTTCCCTTCCAGTGCTATTTAGGGTGTGCAAAGAAGAAAGGCAACCCTCTAGCTCTGCCTGTGAGGTTCCTTCTTCTACTAGGTTTATCAATCTAGCTCAAACCCCATTTCCACTCCAAAAACAGTTCAAAACAAAACAATAGAGGTATACACAACAATTGCAAGATCTGGGATTGATGAAAAAAGTTTTTCAACCAAAACATAAACGATAATGGGTAAAACAACCCCCTTAACATCAATTTGATTTCCAGATTCGTTTATGGCCGTAACATGGCCAAAACGAACTCAATCAGCACCCAAAATTCATGGCCCTGTCCCCCTATTGGTTGTGCAACACTTAAACACGAAATTCCACAATCGTGGATATGTGGAAACAACACAAAGACGTGCAAGAGAGATCCCAGCCATTGACTGTTAGGAAAACCATTTCCCATCCCTGGTAAAAATGAAGAACACAACATAGAATGTGAATGGTGAATGGCAGGAGCTCCAAAATCGTGAGGAAGATAGCCCAATCCCTGGCATTTACAAAAACAACCTCCCATCCACTGGAAAATGAAGCCAACAACCAAACAAGTGGAATAAAAAAAACACAGGAAAAACTCCAACTGCTCCCCAAAAGCCCTAATGTGAAGGAGAATGGTGAGGTAAATAGAAAACGTGTATGCATGGCAGAATGGCCTACATTTTTGGGCATTTTCCTTGCCAAGGAAGTCAGAACACGTTTTTCAAAAATGGGTTCTCTGCCTAATTCTAATTTTTTTGCCCATACTCTTCCCATTCCATGCAATAACTAACTCAACCACATTATGGCAGAAATAAATGATTGGGGAAAAATACAAGAAAGGTAGTTGACAGTTTGATAGGTTCTCTCATGGACATTTGGCTTTTACCCATTGGCCCCAAAGGTTAAATACCCCCCCCTTATCCTTAGGAATCATGCCCCCATCTCATTATTGTTGCATTGACATAGCTGGTTGTGGGTTTTTAATTAATTGCATATTTACATGATGGTTTAAAAATCATAACGTTCTTGGCTAGCACAAAATACCATTGGCATTGGTTTAATTGCCGAAACATAAAAATGATAATCCATGGTGGGCCCTTTTGCCTTTAGCTCCACACCACGATTAATTACAATATATACATCATGTGCATTTAATGCAAATGAGGCCAAAACCGGGGTGTTACAAGTTGGGTTTTCCAACGTAGTAGGAGCTACTCACAAAGCTGAGATTATTGCTATGAGCTGCCAACAACAGTAGCTCCTATCTAAGTATTTATGTTGTGTTCCCATTGACCAAATTATCTGAGACACAATATGGACCTCAACTAGAGTTCTACTCGAGGCTATCTTCTTCAAGTAGATCTCCTTCATTGATGTAGAGAAAGTTGTCGCTGCTTTCTCAAGTATAGAGAGGGTGTGAAGTGAACCATAGTTCGGATCTATGGGACTGAAACTCTCAATGCCCTACGCAAAAACAATGGGAAATCTAGGTTTCTTTACCAGGTTGGATGTTTGAATACATTGCATTAGAGCAAATTTCTCAAGTCAAAAGGAAAATCATATGTAGCCATGTCTAATGTGTATAAGAGAGAAAGGAGTTTACCATTTGGAGGGTGTGAATGTGCCTGAGCATAATTAACCATTTCCATGGCCATAGCATCAACTGAATTGTTGTTGTTGCTGTAAAACCTCCATCTTCTCAGCTCAATTGGGAGTGGGAGTGGGAGTGGGTTATCCTTGTGTTTGATCATCTGTATCTTAACTCATTAGTGCCATTAAGGCCCTGTTTGAAGTTTGCTACAAAATGTAGCAACCTTGTTTGGGTTTTATTTATTACTCTAAAAAAATTGCATGGTAAGCCGAGCATCAAGTAATTGGGCCACGCTGAGCATTAGAGTTAAATATGCACCAAGAAGATTATGAGCGCTTGGGTGTAAAACAACGGTCCATCTAACGGTTCATAATCCCACCACACAATCCAATTGTTCATAATCCCACCGCAACAACATTAATGTGATGTTCTCGAGTGTTTATTGAACGTTGAGCACCACGTAGCCTGAACATGCACAGATTGAGTTCCACACACCCTTGGATACTACCACCTGGTTGAAACTTCCCATGTCCAGGAATGATATTTTCAATGCAGTGCAGCTGGCAGTCTAGAAAGCTCGGGGAGAGAAAAGGCATAAACTCTATTTATTTTCGCTTCCACAAACATCCCTTCATGCTTCCATGACTTTTCCCCTTCTTTTCTCATTTATTCAACACAAGCTAAGTAGGAGGGTCTTTTACGTTAAAGGCATGATTCTTGGGAGTTTTGTTTTTATAATAAAAAACACGTTACCTGGAGACCTGGCCAATGCTGCAGTTAATGTGAGGTTTACCCAATTCACAGTGAATTCAATGTAATCTTTCGAAGATGAAGAAACTTGGTGTAAAGTCCAGGATTCCCAATATATACCAAAGGGCATTTGGATTTGGATCTAAGCAAAGAAACAATTCTGGCTATAAAAGTTGAGTTGGATTAGACAATACTATCTCTTCTACAACTGGAGAAAGAGAAAGGACACCCAAAGCATAATCACAAATATGCAAATATGCAAATCAAGAGTCTCCATACTAGAAGGCAGTCACGATGAATGTGTCAATTAATACAGACCAGTACTGGGATCACCAATATTAGAATCAACGTGTCCCCACATGTGAGATACATAGGTCGGAGAATGAGATTCCTCTTGTTGCCTCTCAGCTCAAGATACTCCATAAGGTGAGCTAGTCAGACTGGACCCCAACAAAATTAATGCATTTTAAACCAACAGGAGAAGAAACCAAGTTCTCTAAAGTTACCTAAAACTTGGAAAACTCCTATAACTATGCTCTTTGGACTTTTTTGCTGTGTAATATTTAGTTGGTATTCAAGGGATCAAGGCAAAAGCATTGACTTATTTACCAAATGTTTTCAAATTTAAAAACTTTATGTACAAAATCCTTTTGGAGGAAACTTATTTTCACTTATGTGGCAATTTAGAAGTTTGATGTAACGTATTTTCACTTATTTCCCAGACTTTTTTTCATCACATAAACTTATATTATATACATACACAACTTTCTCTCATTTTTGAAACATATCGAAGTTCTCTTCATTTCCCCGGAATGGGCCATTTCATGCTATTTTTTGCATCTCGCGAGAGTTTTAGCAATTAGCTCTGTCTTCTCCGTCACATTTATCACCAACAAAGGCAACGTTTCCCCTGATGAAACCACACACATCCACTACATCGCCTCTTTGGGTTCCAAGGATATCACTTTGAGGATATCAGGTGAAACATCCACGACCACAAATTGATTAGAACACTTCGAAGACAAACGAAGCACTCGATGTATGTTCCCTTACATTCCAAAGCAAAGCAATTTCCAGGTCGAGGGTTCGAGTCCTGTGGTGCACTTATGAGCATAAAAAGCAGACAGTCTCACCATCCAATTCGATATCGTATGCCCTAACCCTCGCCCATTCCTCCAGTAGACCACAACTCTTGCGATCGATTTTCATCTCAAATTCATCCCATATTCTTGAGGTTCTCGGTTCGACCTCACCTTCGTTGACTGCATAAAAATTCTCAGAAACGCCCAGATTTTCCCATACCTGCTCTTCTTCTTCTTCCCTTCTCGTTGCATATATGTATTCAGATATCTCACCATCTCCCTTCTCCGCCCTTCTTGTTGCAAATATATAGAGAGAAATTTAGGGCGGTCACTCCCTTCTTGTTGCAGAGACATGGAGGGAAATTCAAGGCGACAACCACTTGAAGCCACTGCTTAATCCCATGGGAAATGAGACTGGATCTCAGTCAAAATTCATTATGGCCCTCCATTGACAACAACTCATGCTCACCTTCTAACATTGTTTCTACCTTCATAGATTCAAATCGTCTTTCCAACTAAACAATGTTCATGCCCTTCTATATCCACTAAACATATTATCTGTCATCTAATTATTAATTTTTAGTGCATGTGCACCAAGTCAGGGAGTGATAAAAGGCATGGTTGCCATGTGGATTTATTTGAATGCATGAGGATTGTCTACGATGCCAACTATTAAATCCCTTAAATCCATACCTCATGATCTAACACATCTGAATCAACATATATCTCTAATAAATGTTTTTCTATCATTTGAAAAATATGTGGAAATTTTTTCTCTCCTCTCAACACTTGTAATTACATGGACTTCAATGGATTCATTACTCTGTACATAGGAATTATTCTCCTCTCCAAGCTGCATCCAAACATCGATGATTAACGATGGGTAAGTCAGAAGACCAACCAATTTAAGTCCCATAGATTTGACCAAAAAATCCACTTATAGCTTCGATTTCTCCTTTGATAAGCTCCAGAATGGATGACGACCCCATCTATAACTTGGAAATTTGTTCTTCCTACAAGCCTAAACTACTTATTAATATTTGGACTATAATTTCTATAGATTCATTTTACTTACTTTTAACACAAACTTTTCTATAGATTCATTTTACTTACTTTTAACACATAAACTTAAGACCCCATCTATAACTTGGAAATTTGTTCTTTTACAAGCCTAAACTACTTATTAATACTTATTAATATTTGGACTGTAATTTCTATAGATTCATTTTACTTACTTTTAACACATAAACTTACATTATGTATGTACGTATCATACGTTTCATTCCGTTTAAACTTGCCTAAGTTTTTTTCGGTGTTTCATTTCCCCCGCTTAGGGCGTATGCTAGTATATCATAAATGTGATTTTAGGTCTATAAAACCGTAAGTTTAAATGCGTCCACACGGGCATGACATTTGTTTTGGAGGTCTTGAGACACAACCATGTCATGAAGTATGTATAGCCGCACGTCAGAAAGCTTTTAGCCAGTTACCAGAAATTGTTGAAACGGTAATATTTGTTGTTTAGATCGCAATTTAGATCATTTGGTTGGTTTCAGAATCTGCCGTTTAGTCTAGAATGACGATTATTGATTACTGAAATAGAGAGAACCAATTTTAAAACCAGCAACAGAGCAAGCAACAGTACGAAAGCTATAGCCTTGTCTTTTGCATTCCTTATACTAGTAACATACCCAGTGGTAGAGCCCCTAGGAGCTGCTTAAGTAGCTCCAGTTCGAGTTCAAACAGCAATCCCGCGGGTAAATGGAATAGATGCTTGCTTGGATGCCGATGGTTGATAAATTCACGAAATTGGAAAAACTGCAATTTCTCAGTCAAAATTTGATCGGTTTCAATGAAAAAATGACCGGAAAGGTGGGGCGTTTTAGTTAGCCTTTATCCTACACGGTTGCGTTCCAACCAGCCAGTACGCTTTGACGAGGCAGTTGCATAGAGTGCTATCAACCCCACCGAGAAGAAGCAAGTTGAGGAGACATCGAAGCTGTGGACGTGTCAAAATGAGGGGTGTTCACTTTCGTATGAGCGACAGCCAACAAGCGAGATTCTCAAAAGCCCAAGAACAATTCCTAAATCCGACATCTAAACTCCCTACCTCCTTCTGTGTCAATGTGGGTGACGCCATTCCCGGCTACCAAGAGGAGGGGATTCTTAAGTAAGTTCAGAAGTATTTCTCCAAGTTCTACTCCACTTTGATTATCTTCTCTGCCCATTGAGGGATGAAAGGGGAAAAATAATTTTATATGTAAAACTTGCAGAGGCCATGGAACCACCGACCTGAATGGTGAAGTGGTTGCTACACTATGCGGTGTGGTTGAGCGTGTCAATAAGCTCGTTCTTGTTCGCACTCTCAGAGCCAGGTCGATATATTTTCTTCTTTTCTCGCTTTATTCTTTTTATTTCTTAATTTTTTGGGTTTTTTTTGTTAACTCCAGTTAAACCCACTTTTCTTCTTCTTCGTAGTCCTAAAAATAAATGACTAGGGGAAAATTCAAAGCAACGCCATTTTGGAACTACCAAAATGACTAGATTGCTTTAATGAATGGAGTGCATTTAGGTTTTTTATTTTTAAAATTTTCGTTAATGTTTTTGGTGTTTCCTTTGATGGATGGATTTAATTGTGAAGAAAATATAAAAACTATGGCTACAGTGGCTATAGATTGTTTGTGGAGTTTTTGCCTGCCCTCAAACTGGCTAGTTATACTATTTAAGGAGCTCATTTTACTAGCTTTCGGCCTTGATTTTACTACATTTTGTACTTAATTCTAGAGTACCATCCTTTTATTGAAAATTTGAGAAAAACAGCTTATAGTAAATAACAGCTGACCTTTGTACTAAGCTGACGTTCTATGAGGGTCATTTTTATGTCATCATCTGGAACTTGCACCTGACTACATCGACACCCACTTGGGAGTTTGAACCGTGGTTTCCACGATAATAGAAGCCCAATTACCTCTCTGTTTGCTGTTAGACCACATTACCGTGGCACTATTCATTTTTATTATTATCAAGTGCGTTAGCTTTGATTTAAAGCAGTATATTATGAGGTGATTAGGGGATGTCACAATTAAAACGGTTCTGCTGGCATTTGAGTTTTGAGTACACACCAGCAGCCACTTTCAGTTTCATTCTGCCCCTCATTCCTACATCGTAGCATCTATGTTATTCAAGCTATTAAATTGATGAAAAACTAAATGAATAGTGCGTACCTTATGTAGAAATATTGAGAATCGGGTAATTCATGTAAATCCTAAAATTTCACCTCGACCTTGAGGTTTCCCGGATATATTCCTTGTGAATTTTCAGCCTTAGGGCACTTGGCAACCCAAGAGAATATATATCATATGAATGTACTTCAAGCCTACAATGATACAGCTCTTAGGGCACACTTTTCAAGGCATATAACAGATCTGAAATGTCTTATTGCAACAGATTATAACAGCAGTAAAACTGCTCCTTTATCCTTTGTATATGTGTTAAATCACTTAACCAGTTCAGCTATATGTTATGTCAAATCAACACAAAGGGGGCTGAAAACACTCAATCATAAGATAGCATGAGCTGAAAATCAAATCTGCAAGTATACAATATTTGGAAAGCTGGAAACTTCATATATATATATATATATACAAATATAAAAAAGATGAAGTATAAGTACATACCACAACGTTATCACAAAGTTGGTACAAAAGTCAAGCTCTCCAAAACCTTAGATAGGGAAACCATAAGTAAATCATAGCCACCGACTCCTCCTAGGTAGGAATCACTTCCAACCAAAGATCCTCAACATGGGCAAGTCTTGCTTGGCACATACAACAAACTTGTATCACACAATCTCTCCACACTATCATTTTTGTCTTCCTTGGGGTTTTCAAACCCTAGCCATCTTGCATCACACAAGTACATAGCAAGGCAACTCTAGCGCTAATGCCCAAATCTACATGTCCATCCTAGGGTTTAAGTCCTCAAACCCTAGGTCTTCAACTTTTGCATCAGCTCAAGGACTGAGATCTTCATAGAAATCAAGGATACAACAATTGAGTTTTCTTCCAAGCAGGGCATTACACCAAGATTAAGTCTCATCAAGCTAGTCCCTTTATTGTCTTGCCCTAACCTCAGATTCCACAAGAACAAGGCTACAAAATCACTTAAGGCATTAAATGATAAATCTACTCTTTATTCTCTCTACTATGGTAGATAACTTAGCGCTACAACAAGTGTAAGAAGGAGCATCATCACATCCAATGTCATGTTCTTCTATAGGCTTTACATGCATAGCTCAAACCCTAGTGTCTCACAAGAGCAAACCTTAGCATCTCATGAGAACTATCTCTCTAGGAACATCAAGACATCTCTCTCTCTCTTCTTGTCTTTTCCTAGGGTTTCCTCATGAACCCTAACATCTTGCTCCCTGCATGACTCCGGGCAAGGCAAAAATATGATAGATTAAAATGAATAATAATGATTATTACAAGAGCTTTCTCATCCCTTAGGAGAGGGTGAGGATAACATATAAAAAGGACAAAAGTCCTTACAAGTAAACAAGGCAACCTCACACAAAGTGTTGTACAATACAAGGATGTACATGTGTCAAATTAAGGTTTATCCAATCCCTAAGGTGAAACACCCTCCAAGCTTGCTACTCCTTGGGTTGAATGCTCCTCCTTGAACACGATGCACTCTGTTGTCGCCTAATACACACCTCAGGTAGCGTGGCAGAAATCTTCAAGCCACTACGTGCGTCCTTGGGGGCAAGTCACGAGTCAAGTTTGCTGTCACTTAACACTCAACTCCTCAGTCTAGGCCAACTCCTAGTGAAGCCAAGGGGGGTGGTCCCTAAAAAAAGGTTAGTAAGCTTACTTAAGCTAAGTTACGAAAAGAAGTAAATCTAGGACTTTTGAATACACTGAAGCAAGAAAGCAACAACAATGGATTTAAGGTAGCAATATGCATGATGATCATTCACGACACATAAATTTAATCAAATGATTGTAACGTAGACCAATGCCGAAAAGTAAATAAAATACTGCCGAAGGGAGATGTTTTGCAGTGCTTCTTAACAGTTTTAAACTATTATCGATGAGTGGATTAGAGTGGGTTTATTCTTGGCTTGCCCACTTAGTCTTTTATCCTCACTAGTAAGTGCAAAGCAACAATACCAGGTGTCCAACAGGTTGAGACATAATCTACTCAAAGTAACCCCCTGACTCCATAGCATGTTCAATGTGAACCGCTTACTATGACAATAAACTTTTGGGTGGATTGCCCTATTAACTAGCCACTTGAATCCCATTTTTGATTGTTGACCATCGACTTAGGAAAGCCCGTAGTGTTTACAAGAGCATAATCGGGAACAAGAGTCGAGATTCAATTCCTCTTTATGAAAATGAAATAATAGGGAAAATAAAGTAATCTAGTGATATGTGTGCAAGGTGTGATCAATTTACTTTAAGAAATTGAGATTAATCTATGGCTAGCAAAACAAAAAGCAGAAAAAGCCATGTCACGAAAATGACGCAAATGCCCCAGTGGGGATGGAGTGTGGGTGTTGGGTAGCCCACTTGCTTTTATTATTGCTTTTTACAATTTATGGGTGGATTCCTTTGGTCCTTAATTAATCAGGATCCAAAGGCTCACAAGTTTCAAAGTTTTGATTCCAAGAAAGGTTGGGTGCTCCTGGAGTCCTATATGACCTGGATCTTCGAGTTTTTGGAAGCACTTCATCTTATTTGTTCATCAAAAAGTAAAAACCAGCCACCAACTTTGCACTAAATGTGCTAGATAAGTCGCTAAGAGCATAAAAAAATTCAAGATCCTATTTAAGTACTTGAAAGATATAACTTTTAAAATGATTTAAGTACTCAATTAGGAACTAGATCTACTAAATATAGAGCTTTATACTTCTAGACCTTGTTGCATACTTAAACAAATCAACCTTTCAGATATTCTTTAAAGCAAAAAACTACTTGATTAAGCATGTAAGGAACTGTAACCAAAGAAGAATTTAAATTTAAAAGTGAAGGAAAGAGAGGGGAAGAAGCTGAAAGCTGGGAACTGTTGGTGGAGAGTAGAGGGACTATGCTCTTTGGAAGTGTTTGAAGACAAGGAGGATGCTTACTCGCTTAACCCCTTCTCCAAACTAGGCACCTGTAATTACTTAAAGATCCCTGCTCAAAGAGACGGTTAAATAAAGGTGTTGTCGGCAACAAAAACTTGGAAAACATGCAATTTATACCAAAAATACATGTATTTCTAAGAGATCTACAATAAGCAAGCAATAAGAGAATAAATAAAGCTGGAATAAACTCTTACCCTATTAGGAGATAGCTCCCTTTGCAGGCCCATAGCTAATTAAACATACACAAGAAAATCAACAATAAAACACGTTACCTCATAAGCAAAGCAATGTTCATCTACACACATTGATGCCCTACACCACATGTTTTTCTCCAAAGCCTTTTATTCCAAGAAATAATATGAATTACGATAGCAGAGCTTTGGCAACCTTTTGGTCCTCTGGCCATGCCAAATACATGAGAGAATGCTTGCTTAAGCCTTAAATAGCTCAAAAGGGCGCAGATGCCAAGTGGTAGAGATAGGTGAGTTGATTTAGGAGTAAGAGGGAGTTGAGAGGATGAGGTGGGCGCCACCTATCACTGGTAGGTTGCCTTCTCTCGTGAGCTGCCACCTCTCAATCAGGGATTCGCCCCTTCCTTAAGAAATGTGCACCTCTTCTTGATACGCGCCACCACTTCTTGAAGGAGATATCAATCCAAATCAATCAACAAAATTGGCTCCCTTCAACTTGCCTTTAACACCCAATTAGATTGCCACCATTGTAGACAACTGTTCCATAAAACATGGGTGCTAATTTTTGCCCATTTATTCAACTTTTAAATGTCATTTTTGAGAGAATAATTTTAAGTGATTAATAATCACTAATTTGACTCTCAAAGTGAGTATATGGGTAAAGTGGGTGCTCTGAGCTAGAAACTAGCACCCCCATGGAAAATTTGACCCCCTAGTACCACTTTCATGCCTTTTTCAATTTTTACAATTCAAATATCCCATTTTTTAATGAGATTTTTATTTTAGCGGAAAATTAAAAACACATAGGGGGACCTAGCGCATGTTCATATGACTAAAAAATAATGACTAGCATGGAAATATCCATGGACACTGGGCTTTAATAACCTCCTAAGGCCTAACCACCAAGAAAATTACTCCAGCTTTGGAGGATTGAATGAAAAACTTGAAAATTATAAGTCGCTAAAAACAACATATAATTAAGAAAGAAAAATCACTTTAGAGTAATTGGATTGATGTTTAAGTCCTAGGTGTTGATTTTTCCTATGCAGCATCGAGAGCCATTCTCTTGGAGAATGGGGACATCTGGTCAGGGACTAGAATGTGGAACCAATCTAGCACTGGGGGACTCAACCTTGAGTTGAGTAACCATTGTGTTGAATGGAGACATCTGGTTAGGGACCAAGATGTGGAACCAGTCTAGCACTGGGGGCCTCAACCTTGAGTTGAGTAACCATTCTGTTGAATGGCGACATTTGGTCAGGGACCAGGATGTGGAACCAGTCTAGCACTGAGGGACTCAGCCTAGAGCTAAGTGACCATTCTATTGAATGGAGACATCTGGTCAGGGACCAGGATGTCGAACCAGTCTAGTACTGGGGGACTCAGCCTAGAGCTGAGTGACCATTCTTTGAATGGAGACACCTGGTCAGTTACCAGGAATTTAATCTAGTCCGGGACTAGGGACTCAGCCCAAGGCTGAGGGCCATTCTCCGGGAGAATGGAGGCGCTTGGTTTGTTACCGAGTATTTGACCTTGGGTCAAATTATGTAGCCAATGGTTGAGGCACCTGGTCTGTTACCAGGATATCACCATAAGCCCTAATCCGGGTCTGGGCATGTGAGGCACTCCTTCCCTCGATCTGTGGGCTTTGTGATCTTCTCGAGGGATTAGCTACCCCTGGTTAAGACACCTAGTACCCGATCTTTATGGCACCAGGAGTTTGAGATAAAAGCATTAGTAATTCTCTCTATTTATGATGATCTACTTTGAGTGGGTTTGAAGGACCCTATGACCACTTGTTTTGACCACAGGCACCTGGTAAAGGCTAAGAGGTAAAAGGTAAAATACATAAGGACCTTTGGACCACATGACACTTGAAGAAGGCTAAAGGTAAAAATACATAAGGACCTTTGGACCACAGGACACTTGAAGAAGGCTAAAGGTAAAAATACATAAGGACCTTTGGACCATAGAGCACTTGGAAAAGACTAAAAGGTAAAAGTAAAAAATACATAAGGACCTTTGGACCACAGGGCACTTAGAAAAGACTAAAAGGTAAAAGTCAAAAATACATAAGGACCCTTGGACCACCAAAGAGTCAAAGTGAAAATACATAAAAGGTCTTTAGTACCTTAAAGTTAAAAGAATAAAATATAATTATTTTGTTCTTTTGAGTTTTTGGTCCACATCCAGCCTCCAGGTGAATCAAAGGATATAAAAGAAGATCAATCCATTTCATTATTACATACACACTTGCTCAACAAGTTGCAGCTGCATCAAGGAAGATTTTCGTTGCTCATAGAAGAGAAGAAATCTTGTGGTCATGCCCTAGCATGGAGGCTTCTAGCTAGGGCATCCACTCTTGTTTCAGAGAAACCCTAAGCTAGGGTTTCATCCTTGGAGATCATTTGCAGCAGCCCTATCTTCCACGGGCTAGGGCATCTTGACCACTCTTCAACACCTAACAACAGTGACCCTAAGCAAGTCAGGGCATCACTCTTCGGTTAACAACAAAAGGATTTAGGGTTCTTTCCCTAGTGCACAAATCTTCACGGGAAACATCCTCCTCTCCTCCTGGCAGCACAAGAAACCACAAATCAGACTCATGGGAAGCTCTAAGACTGATAGAAGTCTCGGGTAGAGAAGTTTACACTTCATCTCAGGTAGCTCCCATTCTCTCTCGGACTGTATGTCCCCTCCACGGGCATGCCAACCCTATACACCAGCAGCAACAACATACCTCCGACTTGTTGTTTACCTGCTTGGGATTGCACATAACCTACAGACAGGGCTCAGGCATGCTGTTGATAGTTTCGGGTAGCCTTGACAGACCTCGGGCATAAGTCTGTTGGTTACAGGCAGCAATAGTACCTACTCGGGTAGCTCATATCTTATTCGGGTAGTCTCTGGGCAGTAATAGAAGATCCCAAGCAAAAGGAAAAGAGATCCGGGCTATTAGCAGAAGTTTCGGGCAACAGAGAAAAGTAGATCCGGGCTGTTAGCAGAAGTTTCGGGCAGCAGAGAAGAAAGGTCCGGGCAGTTGGCAACAAACCTGAGAAAATCTTGGGTAGCAAAAGACCTTCTGGGTAGTTGGGCAGGAGAGAGAAACACTGAGTAGAAAGCCCTAATTTGTTTGTCTTATGTAATTTGTACTTGGTAAAAATTCTTGACCAAACTATGCTAGGGTTTGGAAGTGATCAAGTTTGCTAGGGCTTGAGATTTTTTTTTAAGAACATTCATCTTAGAATTTTGAGATTGAAGAAAATCAAGCCATCTCATTTAAAGAGATGAATTACTAATGCTTTTGGGGTTTTTGTCCTTTAAAGGTTTCCCCAGTGAAAAACTCTTGTGTTCAATGTGTCTGATGTTTTGATGTATTGATCTATCTACTGCACTTGTTATTGTTATCTATGCTACAGTTTGCAAAATTTTTAAGAAGTCATGCTGATGCTAAAATTCAACATGGTATCAGAGCTTAGCATGTGAAGACCCAATAAGAGGTTGATTATTGTTGTCTTCCTAGACCTTGGGACATTTTTGCAGACTTGGATAATTGACTTGTGTAGCAGAGATGGCCACCAACACTTTCAGACCGGAAGAGAAGCTTGAAGGTTCATCAAATTGCAACTCTTGGAAAGCTAGGCTTACAACTATCCTAGACGGAAATTACCTTGATGACTTGGTCTTCAACACCATAGAAGAACCAACATCTAATGCTGGTAGACTTGCCTTCAAGAAGAAGCAAGCAAAGGCTAGAAGGATCATCTATGATTTAGTCAAGGAAGCCTTGAAGCCCACCATCACACCATTGAAAACCGCCAAAGAATGCTTTGACACCTTGACGAATCTTTATGAAAAGAAGGCTCCTAGTCAGAAGAGAGTCTTGAAGAAAAGGCTTCGAACACTGAAGATGAACAAGGATGAAGGAGTTGGATCTTTCTTCACAAAGATTGCACAGGTAAGAGACCAACTCACTTCTATTGGTATTACTGTGGATGATGATGACCTTGTATAGACTGTAGTTGATGGTCTCCCAAACTCTTGGGAAACCTTTATGGCATCAGTGAGTGGATGTGAAAATCAGCCAAACTTTGACAGACTTTGGCATGATTGCTTGGAAGAAGAAGGAAGCGTTTCATGCAAGACAATTGGCACTAAGGAAGGAAACCTTGCTCTTACAGCTAAGACAAGGAAGTTCAAGAAACCATCCTTTCAGAAAAAGAAGGGAACAAAGCCTCAAGATAAGCACACTGATGTTTCAAAGGTAGAATGCTATAATTGTCATAAGTTTGGGCACTTTGCTGAAGATTGCAGGTAGCCCAAGAGGAATTTCAAAAGAAGATTCCAAGCTTCTGCTGCAGTAGAAGAAGAAGAAGAAGAGGGATGTTAAGGTTACCAAAGAAGATGAACCTAGAAGGGAATATTACCTAATCTCTGCTCTTTCTGGATCTATCACCGACAGGGCTAACTCCTAGTTAGTAGATAGTGGTGCTTCCAGACATATGATAGGTAATCGTGGAGCACTCACCAGCTACAGAAAGAAGAAGTTCACTACTCAAGTGGAACTTGGAGATGTATCCACTTACAGGATTGAAGGAGTTGCTTCTACCTCACTTCAAACTGATTCAGGTATGGTTTTACATATTGATGATGTTTTATATGTTCATGGATTGAAGAAAAACCTCCTCTCCGTTGTTGGCTTAGAAGACAAGGGCTATAGAGTCCTCTTCATGGACAAAAAGGTCCTTCTATGGGAAAAGAATGAGAAACTAAGCTCAACTGTACAGATTGGGGTTCAAGAGGGAGGTCTCTTTATAAGGCTTGTGAAAATTCCACACAACCCTTGGTTCATCACACAATTGACCCATGTGAGCTGTGGCATCGAAGGGTTGGACACCTTCATTATACAACTCTTCCAGGCCTACAGAAGATGGTTACAGGTATGCCAGAGATGTCTTCCAAACATGAAGGTATTTGCAAAGGTTGTGCTCTAGGTAAGAACACTAAGAAACCTTTCTCCAAAAGCAAGAATCGATCTAAAGGCTTATTGGATTTGATACACTCTGACATTTAGGGGCCTATGTCTTCACCCTCCTGGAGTGAGTGCTTGTACTATGATCACTCTCGAAATTCTTGGATCAAAGAGTTCAAGGTTCTGACTGAAAATCAGAGAGGAATAAAAGAGAGCTTCCAAAGGAAGCTAAAGAACCCTCTTTTGAGATCCCAGACTCAGAAGTTCAGAGGGAGGAAGAAGAATTTGTTACTCAAATTCCAGATGTAATTGAAGTACTCGAAGAACTACTTGAGGCCCCTCCTTCCAAAAGGAGACTTGCTAGGTACCGAGAAACAGTACAAGAAGTTGAGAAGCATAAAGCTTCTCTCGGGACTTTCAGAGAAAGTATAAGACATTAGAAGTATTCAGGTCTTATGAGTCAGCTTATCAATGTTGACTCTTCCACAATCAAAGAATCAGTAAACCAATAGGTTGTTTACACCCTTATCTTGATCCTAGTTTTGTATATGGATGACTTGTTCCTTACTAGAGAGGAATAACTGATAACTCGGTGTCATAGGGAGCTCACCTCTGAATTTGAAATAAAGAATCTTGGTTTGATGCTTTATTTTCTTGGCCTTGAGGTCTGGAAAAAGGCAGGCGAGATCTTCCTAAAACAAGGGAAGTATGATGTTGATCTTATACTGAGATTTGGAATGCAGGACTACAAGTCCATGAGTGTGTTTTTGACAACCAACTTGAAGAAGTTGCGAGATTCAACCACCAGTTCACAAGATGTGAACACTACTCTGTATCAATAGCTCATTGGATCCTTGATGTATCTCGTACACATGAGATCAGTATCTGTTACTCAGTTTGGGATGGCAGTGCAGTATACCAGAAAAGTACCTCTAGTTACTGTTTCAATATGAGATCTGCAATGATCTCTTGGGCCAGCAGGAAATAGGGTTCCATAGCTTAGAGTACAACGGAAGCAGAGTACATTGCTGCAAGTGATGCCAACAAGAAAGCAGTTTTGCTCAGGAAACTACTCTCTGGTCTATTCAGTGGAAAGCTTGACTCAATGATTATCCATTGTGATAATCTGAGTTGCGTTAAGCTTTCAGAAATTCTGGTGTCTCATGATAAATTGAAACACATTGAAATGAAGTATCATTTCATCAGAGACCTAGTTCAGAGAGGCACTCTGAAGTTGCATTACATCTATACAGATGAACAGATTGCAGAGATACTGACCAAGCCTCTGACAACAACAAAGTTCGTGTACTTCCGTGACAAGCTTGGCATGACAAAGAATACCTCTCTCATTGAGAGGGAGTGTTGGTTTTTCCTGTGCAACATCAAGAGCCATTCTCTTCGAGAATGGGGACATCTGGGCAAGGACCAGGATGTGGAACCAGTCTAGCACTGGGGGACTCAACCTTGAGTTGAGTAACCATTCTGTTGAATGGAGACATGTGGTCAGGAAATAGGATGTAGAACCAGTCTAGCATTGGGGGACTCAACCTTGAGTTGAGTAACCATTCTGTTGAATGGAGACATCTAGTTAGGGACCAGGATGTGGAACCAGTCTAGCACTGGGGGACTCAGCCTAGAGGTGAGTGACCATTCTGTTGAATGGAGACATCTGGTCAGGGATGAGGATGTGGAACCGGTCCAGTATTGGGGGACTTAGCCTAGAGCTGAGTGGCCATTCTTTGAATGGAGGCACCTGGTTAGTTGCCAGGAATTTAACCTAGTCCAGGACTAGGGATTCGACCCGGGGCTAAGGGCCATTCTCTGGGAGAATGGAGGTGCTTGGCCTGTTGCCAAGTATTTGACCTTCGGTCAAATTATGCATCCTATGGCTGAGGCACCTGGTTTGTTACCAGGATATCACTATAAGCCCCAGATCGGGTCTGGGTATGTGAGGCACTCCTTCTCTCGATCTGTGGGATTTGTGATTTTCTCCAGGGATTAGCTACCCCTGGTTAAGACACCTAGTACCCAATCTTGATGGCACCAAGAGTTTGAGATATAAGCATCATATTTTCTCTCAATTTATGATGATGTACTTTGAATGGGTTTGAAGGATCCTATCACCACTTGTTTTGACCACAGGGCACTTGGTAAAGGCTAAGAGGTAAAAGGTAAAATACATAAGGACCTTTGGACCACAGGACACTTGAAGAAGGCTAAAGGTAAAAATACAGAAGTACCTTTGGACCACAGGACACTTGAAGAAGGATTAAGGTAAAAATACATAAGGACCTTTGGACCACATGGCACTTGGAAAATACTAAAAGGTAAAAGTCAAAAATACATAAGGACCTTTGGACCACAGGGCACTTGGAAAAGACTAAAAGGTAAAAGCAAAAAATACATAAGGACCCTTGGACCACCAAAGAGTCAAAGTGAAAATACATAAAAGGTTTTTAGTACCTTAAAGGTAAAAGAGTAAAATATAATTATTTTGTTCTTATGAGTTTTTGGTCCACATCCAGGTGAATCAAAGGATATAAAATAAGATCAATCCATTTCATTATTACATACACACTTGCTCAACATGTTGCAGCTGCATTAAGGAAGATTTTCGCTGGTCATAGAAGAGAAGAAATCTTGTGGTCATGCCCTAGCATGGAGGCTTCTAGCTAGGGCATCCACTCTTGTTTTAGAGAAACCCTAAGCTAGCGTTTCATCCTTGGAGATCATTTGCAGTAGCCCTATCTTCCACGAGCTAGGGCATCTTCACCACTCTTCAACACTCAACAACAGTGACCCTAAGCAAGCTAGGGCATCAGTCTTCGGTGAACAACAAAAGGATTTAGGGTTCTTATTGTAGTGCACAGATCTTCACGGGCAACATCCTCCTCTCCTCCTGCCAGCACAACAAACCACAGATCAGGCTCACGGGCAGCTCTGAGACTGACAGAAGTCTTGGGCAGAGAAGATTGTACTTCATCTTGGGCAACTCCCATTCTCTCTCGGACTGTCTGTCCCACCCTATACAACAGCCCTCTGACTTGTCGTTTACCTGCTTGGGATTGCACAAAACCTACAGACAGGGCTCAGGCAGGCTGCTGACAGTTTCGGGTAGCCTTGACAGACCTCAGACAGAAGTCTGTTGGTTACAGGCAACAGTAGTACCTACTCGGGAAGCTCATATCCTATCCAAGTAGTCTTTGGGCAGTAGTAGAAGATCCCAGGCAAAAGGGGAAGAGATCCGGGCTGTTAGCAGAAGTTTTGGGTAGTAGAGAAAAGAAGATCCGGGCTGTTAGCAGAAGTTCTAGGTAGCAGAGAAGAAAGGTCCGGGCAGTTGGCAACAGACTTGAGAAAATCTTGGGCAACATAAGACCTTTTGGTCAGCTGGGCAGGAGAGAGAAAAATTGAGTAGAAAGCCCTAATTTGTTTGTCTTATGTAATTTGTACTTGGTAAAAATTCTTGACCAATCTATGCTAGGGTTTGGAAGTGATCAAGTTTGTTAGGGCTTGAGAATTTTTTTTAAGAACATTCATCTCAGAATTCTGAGATTGAAGAAAATCAAGCCATCTCATTTAAAGAGATGAATTACTAATGCTTTTGGGGTTTTTGTTCTTTAAAGGTTTCCCTAGTGAAAAAATCTTGTGTTCAATGTGTCTGATGTTTTGATGTATTGATCTCTCTACTGCACTTGTTATTGTTATCTATTGTACAGTTTGCAAAATTTTTAAGAAGTCACGCTAATGCTAAAATTCAACACTAGGGAAGCCAATCCTTCTACAAAAGCCATCATGCTACGTCATTTATTACAATTCCCCCAAGGGAGTATGAGCGTGCAAAAAAGAGAAAAAATGGGCAAAAAATGGCTTGCATGGACTTTTGAACACTGATATTGAACAATTGACTTGTTCAATCTTCGGCGGCTCACTAAAAGTCCAACTAAGTACAACTTAGGCAGTAACACAGTCTCTAATAGGTTGTTAGGCCAACACTCCCTCTTCCATTGTAGTCCATTATGCAAGTGCCCTCATGCAAGGCACTCCTCTAAGCATGTGACACATGTACTCTCATGTTCCCAATGTTGCTTTCATGTGCATGAATGTCATTACCATGCTCCTCCTTGACATATGTGTCTGGGTTCACAACCAACCTACATGAAGTATGCTTCTTAACCGAAAAGTCCTCAAGTCAAGTGTCTAACCTCCAAGGTGTATATCACTTGATCCCAAGCTCGCAGGGCTAAGTGCCCTTCTCCAAATATGTAATGCGCCTCCTCCTGAGTAGGTACCTCTCCAAATCGAGGAATTGACTCCCCCATTGTGTGCACCCAATGGATTAGTCATCATGTTGATTAGAGTAACAACCTCCTAGGTAAGGCTTCCATGCTAGCACTCTAACCAAGATGAAGCATCCACCCAAATCAAGCCATCTGTATGTCCATGAGCGTCGCCAAGGGGCTAGGAGACATAGTGCTCTCGTAGCAAGGCAAAAACTTCTAGAGTAACCCCAAAAGCCAACGCTCTCTCTTTACGAGAAAAACATTTTTTTAAAAACTAATCAACTCCCTTTGAATTTACAACCTGTTACTCTAGTGCCTCCAAAAGGTGAAAGAATACTTGTCCATCATGATAGAACATCATACCTACCTTGCAAGAGTCATACCCACAAATACATGTCTGCACACCTCAACATCCAAGCAAATATTGCTCACAAAGGTTATCTCTCTCCAAGCAATCAACTAAGCAATTTGCAACTTCGTCTCCAGATGGTGAACATACAAGGAGTATACCACAAAGCAACTTGGCTAACTCCACCTATTTAAGCTACTCCATCTTCCCCTCTGCCATGGGCTCTTAATAAACATCAACCATCTGTGAAATTGAAGGAACATAACCTTGGATCACTGCTTCTCGTTGAATTGTGAAATCACTTCAGAACAAGAAAGACATCAATAGTAACTTGTCAAAACTCCAATGTCCCTAAAGTCATCATATAGGCCAAAATCTTTTGGCACTGTTGTCGCCTAAAACACACTTAACCACATAAAAGTTTCCTAACCACTAGATGTGTTCTTGAGGGGCAACTATGAGTTTAGGACCCACTGCCACTTCTATTCCTAACTCCTTCGTTTAGACCCAATTCCCAAAGGTCAAGGGGGGTAGTCCTTCTTTACTAAGTTTCAAAGGTTTGTTTTAGGAGTTATAAATCAATTAAACTTAACTAAAACTATATTGCGAACCTCTTATAAGTGATCAAAGCAAAGTTAAAGAATATAACAATTATATCTCACAATTTTAGTGCCTTATCTATTGGGCCTTGAAAAATACAATAAACAACATTTGTCAATAAATTGCACAAGATATACCAAGAAATTGCTATGAAATGCTTCCCCAATCCTTAGAAAATTCAAAGAATAACTTGCTTTTAAAAAATAACTCAACCTGAATGAAATATGCTAGAAAGTTGAAATAACTTGCTTTGAAAAGTAAAGAACTTGTATTGAAATGCTATGGAAAGTAAATGGAAGAAAGAGACAAGTGATTGTAGCATTTTGCGAATGGTCCTGTAAATTTTAGTTAATTTTAAGTCTCACTTTAGCTTAAGGAAATAATATTTGAAACAAGAAAAGCAAAATCTAGCTAATTTGTCTACCTCAAACACTTATCTCTTTTGATTTGAGAGAGACTGTTGGGTGCTCAATAAGAGAACACAAGGTTCCCTTCTAGCTCCACAAATCTGTCCTAAATATTGCCAGGTGCTCAACCGGAGGACACAGAGTGCCACGAGGCTCCCAACAGGCTCTACCCCTCTAGCTCCACGGGTAACCTTTATTTTCTCAGTTTCAAATGAAATAGATGTTCAGTGTCTATTATTCTGGCCAACACAAATCTTTGCCCTTTCTTATCACCCAGGATTGGATGAACCAACAAGGGGAGTGCATACGGGGCAAAGTTGGTGCAAAGTTTATTAACCTTGAATTTAAGAAATGGAATGAACTTCTAAAAAAACTAGCCTGCACGCTATTGCAAGGATGACAAAGCCACTTCACTTGTAAGGTGTGGGCAAAACAAATGTACAAATGCTTTTAATGAGAGTAAATTGAATCCTAGCCCTTCCTCTCTTGCTTACAAGGGTGGGAAAACCCAACTTCCTTTGCAAGCAATGGATGGCAACTAAAAAGTAAATAAATAGTTATTTTAGTCACACAACCCTCTTTCTAAGAAAAAGGTGGGGCAAATAATAGAAGGAAAAATACTAAAAATAAAACTAAGTAACAAACTCTAGTTCCTCTTCACTTGTAATGCAAGGGTGGGCAAGCCCAACCTCCTTTGCATGCAAGGGATGGTTGAAAATAAATAAACTCAAATATAACTTATAAAACAATAAAAGTACCAAGTCCAAGAGACTCTCTTGAACTTGTTACAATAAAATAATTTTCAGCAAGAAATGTGAGAGTAAAGATGTAGGAGAAGTGGGGTTTCACCATTTTTTGGCAATGATTTTGAAGTCCTTCCTTTTGAGTTAGCCTTTGCACCCTTTTATGACCAAAATTTGGCAGAGTTTCTCCTTGTTCTGTCACAAACCTGCAAAACACCAGCAAACAAAACAATGGTAAAAAATGCCCAAATTCACTTTGGGGCACTATGAGTGTTAGGTAACAATTATATATAAAACTTCTACAAAATTAACCAAGTAGTTAGCTTAAAAGATTTTTTGAATATACTTAGTTAAACAAGTTTTAATGCTAATGAGATAAAATAAATATGCAGAAAATATAATTGGAAATGGAGAAAGATGCCCTTTGCTCTTCAAAGTTTGAAGAAGTGGAGTATCCATTTGAAGAGTCCCACTCTCCAATTTTAGCAACCTGCAACTCGAGAGATCTTTGTTACAGAACTAAAAAGAAGGTGAGATTCATATGATGAACCAAGAAATCATAAACTTCAACCAAGAAAAATATGAAGTTCTTAACTACAAAAATGAAAACTCATAATATCTATGGCAAAAATACCATAAATCTTACCAAAGCAAAGAAGTTTGCTTCTTTGGCCTCCCCAAACCTGAGCATCTATGAAGCATAGAAACAAATCACCATAGAGCACCAAAGGACAGAAGATTTTCTTCAAAGAATTTTATTAACAAAGCCAAATTGCTGAAAAAATTGCCCAAAATGGGAGCAAATGGAAGCAAGAGCAAGAAGAGAGAGCAAGAGCATGAGAGGTTGTAACCAAAATGAGGAGGAGAAGCCTCCTTATAAAGGAAAAGAGTGAAGGGAGACCCCATTTGCATGTGTGACACTTGTCACATGAGTGAGAGGAGCTCGAAGAGAGGGGGGGGAACCCCCTCTTATGTTTGAATACCATTGCTAGGTCAAATGAGGGGGAACCATGAAGGTGGGACACCTCATTTGACTTACTTCCTTTTAATTTCATTCCCATGGTTGGAGAGGGTGCCTCTATAGGGAGTCAACTATGGAGGCAACTTCAATCTTATGAAACACTTGCATGTGGGGCCCTTTTTTGCGTCTAATGTCATCTTAGGAACATAATATAACATTTGGAAACTTAATTTCCCCTCCCCAAGTGACTTTAGTCACTTTACAAAATTTTTCCATTTAATTAATGGCCAATTTTCCTGATTTTCTTGACTAACTTAGGAAAATATGTCCAAACCTTATCAAAACTCACGACTTGACTCCAAATTTGGTCCAAAGGTGCAGGGGTCTCATGCCAATGATTTTGAGTACCCACACCCCTAGTTATGGGCATTAGGTGCCACTTACCCTCTTTACATTACAATTTTTTTATGCTGAGGGACATTTTTTAATTACCAAACAATAAAAAATTCTATGCAAAACTTAATGAAATTCCACAAGACTCATCATAATGTCTAGCATGGTAATATATAACGCTCCTAGACTTTAATTACTCCATGGACTTGATCATTAGAACGCCTTTCACCACTTTGGAGGAATTTTTGAGTGAAAAACTCAGATAATTAAAATCACTAAAAAAGAATTTTAGTTATCCAAGAGAAAAAACACTCGATGAAAGGATTTCCCTAATGATAAAGTCTTAGGCAACTAATTTTTACAAAAAATGACCCTCATGTTGACATATCATTACAAAATTTCTTGCAGGGGTGCGAAAATTTCATGGAGAAGAGTTAAGAGGAGAAAAAAAAGAAACTGCCTTGTCGGAAAAACTTTGCCAGGTACATATTTCTCATCTTCAAGGTACACGGTACATGGTTGCCCATGTAGTTAGCTTGGTGGTCAACATTCTGGCTCCAACTTGGGGATGTGTGCTTGATCATTGGAAAGCATGTGAGAACCTCAGAATCCGCAAAAAGAAACCTCAACATACCCAACATAAGCAACGTGTATAAAATAATAGATTATAAACAAATAAACAATGAATGAATGCTTATATGATGAATTAAAAAACACTATGATACAAAATTTACATTAATATCTACATAAAAAATAAAAGAATACAATAGAAAGGCTAGAGATACGTCACAAAGGGTGCCCCTTTGGACACCAAATATCCCTCACTTGAAGAAAAACTTTAGTTGTTGCCCATTCACCGGTAGATTCATGGGCTCACCATCCAAATGGCTAAGGTGGAAAGAATTAGGCCCAGCCACATCCCTGATGATAAATGGACCCGTCCATAGGCTATCAAATTTCTCTTGCTTTCTTGACTTTTCATTTCTTTTGTCCCACATCAAAACTGTATTCCCAATTCTGAAAAGTCTTTGCTTTGTTGACTTGTCAAATGCCCTTTGATCTTTTCTTGGTTCTTATAACTTTGATCATAAGCCTTTCTTTTATTTTCATCAAGTTCCATTATCTGAGTTATCCTGTTCTTAATTGCATCCTCACTTGAAGCAAAGCCTTGAAGTAAACTATATACTGGAAGCTTAAGGTGCATTGGCAATTGACCATCCAAACCATAAACCAACTCAAATGGACTTTTGCCTGTTGAAGCCTTTTTTGTTATTCAATCATCCCATAATGCATACTTGATTTTATTATCCCATGCCTTTTTATTTTCGCCTACAATCTTCTTGATTGTAGTCATTAGATTTTTATTACTTGACTCTGCTTGACCATTTCTTTGAGGATAGTAATTTGATGAGTGAGACAAAATAATGCCATGTTCAACACAAAAAGATGAAAATTTTGTTGAGCTAAAGGCTTTTGCATTATCTGTTGTTATCTTTGCTGGCACTCCAAATCTTGTTATTATTTTGTCTTCAAGGAATTGCATGACAACCTTTTCAATTGTTGGATTGGTAGGAATGGCTTCAACCCATTTAGTGAAGTAATCTATAGATGTTAGGATCTATGAGTAATCATTACTTGAATTATCTTTAAACATGCCTATGAAGTCCAAACCCCATTGCTAAAAAGGATATTCTACCACAACTGGCTGTAAGGGCAAGGCAACTAACTTCTGTTTACCTTTGAAAAGCTGACAAGGCTCACAATGTCTTACAAACTTGTGGACATCAGAAAAGATGGAAGGCCATAGTAACCAGCTCTAAGGATTTTATGAGTTGTAGTTCTAGCTGCATAGTGACCCCCACGAAACTCATCTATGAGACTTTTGGCTTCATCTTCATCCACACTTCTAAGGATTAAATCATATAGATTCCTCCATTCTAGTCCCATTTGAGTAATGACATACTTAGATGCTCTTAATCTCAAGGATCTTCTCCTATGACCCACAAGATGACTTGGGCATGTGCCATGCTTAAGATAGAAAATAATATTTGCATACCATTCATCTTGTTCTAGTTTTTGAAGACTTGGGGAATATTTTGGTTGATCATTTTGGTAAACCAAATCTAAAGCTTTTACATTACTTTCAGTCAACATTTGAGCTAGACCTTGTCCTTTGACTAACTTTGTGGGCTTAATTTCTAAGTCATACTCTTGAATTTTAGCAACCCATCTCCCTCTTGCACCTATCCCTTCTGATTGAAGCAAACCATCTTTGACTGTCGAAATAGGAACATATCCAATTACTTTAGATTATCCAATGAAAGTTCTGAAATGTTTAAGGGACTTAACCAAAGCATATACTTGCTTTTCCACTATGTGATATTTCAATTCTGAAGCTTGTAGGGCCCTACTCATGTAAGCAATGGGTTGATCTTGACCCTGGTCATTTGTTTGAAGCAAGATGCCTGCAATGGTATCTTTAGAAGCAAAGGAGAAAATCTTGAAGTCCTTGGAATAACTTGGACTCACTAGGCCAGGGGCTTTAGATACGACAACCTTTATTTCCTTAAAGGCTTTCTTGCCTTGTTTATCCCACTAAAATTCATCATCTTTCTTAAGCAATTTATAAATTGGCTTAGCTATTTTAGCATAATTTGGGATAAACCCGTGAACAAAGTTAATTTTTCCATGGAAAGTGTTATCCCTAAAGTTGAACCTAGACTACTGGGGTTCAAGCTCAGAGAAAACTTGAAGATAATTCAATATAATGAAATCAAATTAAAACAAAGATGGTATGTAATCAAAGGTACTGGGAAATCGAAAATAACTATCACAAAACTGCATGACATATAATAAAATACAAAATTCAATAACAGAAGGGGATTACGCGCATGAATTTACAAAATGAACTCGGTTCTGTAACTAAGTATTTAATGGTAACTACACTTTATCATAAGAATCTTGTAATGGATTTTAAGATGACCATAAACGGGATAAAATCATAATAAAAATGCAATTCATAAGGGAAAACAAAACAAGCTCATGATCATAATCATATCAAAGCAAAGTTCTGTATTAAAGATGCAAAAGTATTTATGTCTTACAGTTCATATTCAAAACTGGATTCCCATCTATGATTCCAAACCTTTCTTCTGTCTCGGTTCTCCAATATATACAACTAATTTCAAAAATCAAAAAGGTTTCTAGATCCTTAAATTCTGGATCTTGAATAACCAAAAATAGTAAATTTGTTTAAAGTATAACTTCATTTAAAAATTACACAAATACTTAGACTGCCATGTGGACAAAACACAACAACCTTATCTACTATCTGTCAATTCTACTAACTCGATACTAATCAAGATCTCTTATCAAAGACTCTTAGAAACTTCAGCTAATAAAGTCATATCATGAAGGACTGTGATCTCTTTTGTAACCTGGTGTATTCAGCATCTTGGTTCAGCTCCTTGCTCTGCAATTCTCTATTTTGATCAAAGACTTTCTCATACTGCTCCTGTAAAGCCCTTTTCTTCTTCAATATGTCTTTGGCAATATTAACCAACTTTTGATAATCGACCTCCTTCTCTTCTAAATCCTCTCGCAATCTCTTATTTGAAAACATTAAATTTTCATTCAGCCCATGCAAATACTCATTTTGTTTTTTATAAAATATCATGAATTTCCTTATCTCCATCAATTATAAAATAAGATTTGATTCATCTGTATCCACCATGATATCTTCTTTCTGTACAGATGCTAGACCTGTATCCATTTCCTTTATATCATAATTTTGCTTTCTTGTGCAAAATATTTCTGGAATATGTTCAGCCCTTCCTTGCAATTCCACAAATGTTTCACCTTCTGAAACCTGTTCTTCATTTAGTAACTGAAACCTATCTCTGTTTACTAACTCTTCAATAACAACTAACTCACTGTTTTCTGTAAACTTTGGGATTGCTTCCATTTCAAGTTTTCTTCTTAATCGAGTTCTAGGTTTTAAGCTTAAATCCACAGCTTCACCCTTCAAATCTTCAATTAGTTTAATCCTTGTATTGTCTTTTGATTCTATTGCTTTATCATCATTCTTAACAGTACCTGCTTTTGATAATTCATCATTTACCTGTGACAATTTTTCTGTTAACCCATTATTCTCTGCATCTAGGTTTTCCTCTTGCTCTGTTTGATTCTTTGCTGCATCATCTTCACTTCCTTTCTTTTCTCCTTTTTGCTTTTCTGCATCAAACCCAGATTCAAAGAGAAATTCCTCCCACATTTTCCCCTTTTTCTTCAAATGAAAAACAATTAACAATTTGATTAACCCCTGATGAAAAAGGGAACGCACTGTATGTTTTTGATGATTGTGAACCCTTGAAATCATTTTCTGGATACTTTTCAACAGATAATAGGGAAAGTTCATTTTCTTTTCTCCATTGAGATTCATCAGAAAACGTAAATGACAGCTCAAGACTTTGTCATAACGACCCTCATAGGTTACATAATTTTGAATCATCTCCAATGGTGTTTTCTACATAGGTTTCAACTTTGTAACATGTATACCATTCTTCCAATCAAGTTTTTCAAACCCTGGCAACAGAAATTTGCTGTAATCAGCCTCAAATGATTGATGTTTGAACCACTTCTCTCCTTCAGACGATACACCAATAGCTTCTGCTATAGTTTCTTCATTCACTATTATCTGCAAGTTCTCAAACCAAACAACTTCATCATTGTAATTTTTTATGAATGCCCTAGTTACCTGTTCGTTGTGACCCTGCAACCTTTCACAAAATGGAAACTAGCCAGCATCCTGCATCATCTTCGCTGATCTAGGGAATTCATGAATCCACTGTAAATTATCAGGTTCAATTCTGCACAAAAATCCTCTAGGTCTCTTGTTTTTAGTCATTCTGCGTGAACCTAGAATACATTCCTGCGCTCAAAACAAAACCTTACTCCAAAACATGCAGTTACATTGAATATGGGCTTCAATTCACAAACCCTATGTGCACGGACATAGTACTGCACAAACCATATTGTCATTATGATGAAGTATGGGATTTAACATATGTATAATGAAGCTATTGCCACCTGTGTACAACCCCTGCCATGTACCTTCACTCCATCATTATAATAACCAAAAGCTTTTAAAACTTCATATCGTGAATCCCGTCAAACTGGCAACTGGCAGCGCTGCAATTTTTATTTTTTATATATGCTGCCAGTTTATAACCAAAGTTATATATGTACTTTACTTCATAATATCCTTTGCTTCAATACAAATACATAACCTTTGATAGATAAATGATCTGGGCCCTTATTGTGGTTTGAAAGAAAACATAGCAAAAAATCATAAAAGAAAACTAAGGTAAAGATTAGAATAAATTTCCACAGTAAAAAGGTATGGTAAAACTAAGATTACGACCCTCAAATGAAAACACTAAGAAAAATAAAATGAAATCTCTAAGGTAAATATGAAAAACAACAATAGAGACAACAGAAAGATTGGAGGAACTTCTTTGAATGTAGGCAAAGGGATCTTTTCAATTGCTTCGACTTTTTCAGAATCTATTTTAACCCCATCTTTGGAGACTATATGGCCCAAAATTTTTCCTTTAGTCACCCCAAAAATTGATTTAGCTGGATCTAGGGAAATTCCGAATTCTCTACATCTTTCAAAAACCTGTTTTAAATGATTTATATGACTCTTCCCATACTTTGAAAAATCTGTTAAATCATCTTGATATATCTCAATGATTTTCTCAATCAAACCCTTAAATGCAAAATCCATGGCTTTTTGGAACGTGGCCCCGACATTAGTTAAACCAAAAAGCATTCTCAAATACTCAAAAGTGCCCCATGGAGTAGTAAATGTAGTTTTATGCCTATCTTCCTTTTTGACCATGACTTGGTTATAACCAAAAAAACCATCAAGCATTGACATCATTCCTAACCTGTTACCCTTTGAAGAAGTGTTTCCATTTTGGGAAGGGGATAGTTATCCTTTTAACTGGCAGCATTTAGATTTTTGAAATCTACACATAATCTTATTGAACCATTCTTTTTCCTAACCACAACCAAATTTGAGCACCAAGAGGAGTATCTTGTTGGAGCTATTATTCTAGCAGCCAATAATTTCTCTAACTCCTTCTTGACCAAAGGGGCTAACTTGGGGTTAATTTGCCATAATTTTTGCCTAAAAGACTTAGCTCCTTCTTTTAAGGGAATTGTATGCTAAAGCACATCCTCCTTATAAACTTTAAGCTCAAAACCCCAAAGGAAGCAAAGGAACAAAGAATAAATCTATTAAGGGAATATAGAGATGTTTTGGCTTTCACATATTTTACCATTCTAGGTTCTTCACTTATTCCTATGTTGACTTCAATATGTTCACCTGGCTTCAAATCATCTTTTCTTTCATTTTTGTGACCATCATGCCTGTCAAACTGTTGCTCGAGAGCAACAAGGCCTCTAGGGGTTGGATTAATTTGTTGATCAGATTCTGGATAATTGCAAACCTTCTTCTTTATAACTAACTTGGAAATCATAAAACTTATGCATATTGTTTAAGAAATTAATGACTTGTTTATCATCTCCAAAGACTTGCCAATGATCTACATTATCTGGAACTGAAGGCCTAAATATGATTTCTATTTTAATTTCTTCCTTAGCCAAATATTTTGAAGGTTGCAAGGTAGAAACAACTACAACAAGTTCATCTACCTTAAAATTCATTTCCCTTGGAATAACAGTAAGGTTTAATGCTTCAAATGTAAATTTTCCTTCAAAATTCAAACTAGGGCTAAACAATATATTTAATTTGTCACTGAAAACCACACATGAATGGAATGTTGAATTTTCAGCATTAGCATAAACTTTAAAAATTTGCAGATAAACATAAATAGATCAGCAGTGCAATAAAAACACATTCATACAATTCATCACATAAATATAGACACAGTATTTTGGGTATGGAATGTTGAATTTTCAGCATTAGCATAAACTTTAAAAATTTGCAGATAAACATAAATAGATCAGCAGTGCAGTAAAAACACATTCATCACATCAGCACACATAGACACAATATTTTTCACTGGGGAAACCTTCAAAGGACAAAAACCCCAAAAGCATTAATAGCTCATCTCGTAAATGAGATGGCTTAAGAAATTTTTCAAAAAGTTCCTCAAATCTACATCTGGATTTTGACCACAGTCACTGTAAAATTCATCAGTAAAAATTAGACTGATAATTTTACCCACAATTTCCAGAATTACAGAAAATTACCAATTTAGGGCTTTCTCAGAAAAACTGAGATTTTCTCTCTCCTGCCTGAAAATATCAAACTGCTGAAAACTGCCTGAAAATGTCAGACTGCTGAAAACTGCCTGAAGATATCAGACTGTCTGAAAACTGCCCAAAAATATCAGACGGCTGAAAAGTGCCCGAAAATATCAGACTGTCTGAAAACTGCTTGAAAATATCAGACGGCTGAAAACTGCCTGAAAATATCAGACTGTCTGAAAATTGCCCAAAAATATCAGCCTACTGAAAACTGCCCGAAAATATCAGACTGTCTGAAAACTGCCCGAAAATATCAAACTGCTGAAAATTGCCTAAAAATATTAGACTGCTGAAAATTGCCCGAAATATCATTGCTGAAATCTGCCCAAAAAATGGAATGCTGAAGATAGCTGTGCAAAAAAATGTTGAAGATGGACTTTGCTGATAAAACCCTAGCTGAGGGTTTGAACATAAGATAGTCTTCTTCTCCTGTGAGAGCAAAAGTGTGTGTAACAAATGAGAAGGCTTGATCTTCTTTTATAGCCTTTGTTCACCTCTAAGTGGACAAGATTAAGAAAAAATAAAAATAATAATATTTTTATTCTTTCCCTAATTTCACTTTCACTTTTACCAAAAAGGTACTTTTATTTTTTTCTTTGACTTTTATAAGAAGTCATTCTTTAATTAAGAAAAATAAAAATAATAATATTTTTATTCTTTTTTTAATTTCACTTTCACTTTTACCAAAAAGGTACTTTTATTTTTTCCTTTGACTTTTATAAGAAGTCTTTCTTTAATTAAGAAAAATAAAAATAATAATATTTTTATTATTTTCCTAATTTCACTTTCACTTTTACCAAAAAAGTATTTTTATTTTTTATCTTTGACTTTTATAAGAAGTCCTTTAATTTTGTTTTCCACCTGTGGTCCTTTTAGGTGGACAAGATTAGGAAAGATAAAAATAATAATATTTTTATTCTTTTCCTAAATTCACTTTCACTATTACCAAAAAGGTATTTTTATTTTTATTTTTTGACTTTTGACTTTGGCCTTTTACCAAGTGCCCCTGTGGTCATTACCTGTGGTACTTTTTTATTTTATTTCAAAAGTACATCATCATAAACCAAGAGAGTTATTAATGTTTTTATCTCACACACTGTGTGACACCTAGATCTGGTACTAGGGTAACTTAACCAAGGGTAGCTAATCCTTGGAGAAGCACATCAAGCCCATAGATCAAGGGTCAAAGTGCCACACACATGCCCGGACCCAGTCTAGGGCTTACAGTGTCTTCATTCTCCCAGAGAATGGCTACTCAGAACTAAGCTGAGTCTACCAGTCCCAGACTGGTCTACATCGTGGTCCCGGACAAGATGTCTACTCAACACAAGGTTGAGTCTACCCAAGGCAGATCTAGGTTTATATCATGTCCCAGACCAGATATCTACCATTCAACAGAATGGTCACTCAACACTGGGTTGAGTCTTCATCGTGGTCCCGGACAAGGTGGTCCCATTCTCTGAAGAGAAGGGCTCTCGATGCTACTTAGAAAATCAACACTCCCTCTCAGCGAGAGATGCATTCTCTGCCATACCAAGCTTGTCACGAAAGTACACGAACTTTGATGTTGTTAGAGGCTTGGTTAAGATATCTGCAATCTGTTCATCTGTACGAATGTACTGCAACTTCAGAGCACCTCTCTGCACTAGGTCTCTGATGAAATGATACCTCATTTCAATGTGTTTCGATCTGTCATGAAACAATGGATTCTCTGAAAGCTTTATGCAACTTTGATTATCGCAATGGATGATCGTTGAGTCAAGCTTTCCCTCGAACAGATCAGATAACAACTTTCTGAGCCAAACCGCTTTCTTGCAGGCATCGCTTGCAGCAATATACTCTACCTCAACTGTACTTTGAGCTATGGAACCTTGCTTCCTGCTGGACCAAGAGATCATTGCTGATCCCATACTGAAGCAATTACCAGAGGTACTTTTCCAGTCGACTGCACTGCTAGCCCAATCTGAATCTGAATATCCAGATAACAATACTCCACTGCTGGAAGTATACCTGAGCCCATAAGTGATAGTCCCTCGCACATATCTAAGTACATGTTTGGCGGCTACCAAGTGTATGTTCTTCGGATCTGACATGAACTGACTCAGTGCATTCACTGTGTAGCAGATGTCTGGTCTCGTATGCACGAGATACATCAGGGAACCAATGAACTGTCTATATAGAGTAGAGTCCACATTCTGTGAACCAGAGGCCGAGTCCCGCAACTTTGTTAAGTTGGTAGTCAGTGGTACGCTCATGGACTTGCATTCCTGCATCCCAAATCTCTGCAAGATATCCATTGCATATTTTCCTTGTGTCAGGAAGATCTCACTTGGCTTTTGCCAGACTTCTAAGCCAAGGAAGTAATGCATCATTCCAAGATCCTTCATCTCGAATTCAGAGGTAAGCTCCCTCTTACACTGGTCTATCAACTGTTCATCACTTGTAAGAAACAAGTCATCTACATATAGAACAAGTATCAAGACATGATTATGAACAACTTTAAAGTACAAGTTAGAATCAACTGTATTTTTGGAGAACCCCAAGCTATGGAGAAATCCATCCATTCTGGCATACCAGACTCTCGGAGCCTGTTTTAGTCCATACAAGGCTTTCTTCAGTTTACATACATGGGTCTTCTTCCCATGAGTAACAAAGCCTTCAGGTTGTTCAATATAAACCTCTTCCTCAATCTTACCATTGAGAAAGGCTGTCTTTACATCCATCTGATGTAACTTCAATCCGAATACTGCAGCGAGTGAGATGATGGTTCTGATGGTAGTGTACCTGGCAACAGGTGCAAATGTCTTGTCATAGTCAATGCCGTCTTTCTGAGTGAAGCCACGAGCTGCGAATCTGGCTTTATACTTCTCCACACTGCCATCTGCAGCATGCTTGATCTTATAAAGCCATCTGGAAGTCACTACTGACTTTCCTGTAGGTCCGGGAACAACTTTCCAAACATCATTCTTCATGATTGACTTATACTCTTCAATCATGGCATCAACCTATACCTGTTTACTTGCTGCTTCTTCGTACGATGAAGGTTTTGAACTGATAAGCTGACTCATAAGACTGTAGTACTTTTGTGGTCTTATGCTTTCTCTGAAAGTCCCTAGAGGAGCTTTATGCTTCTCGGCTTCTTGTACCGTTTCTTGGTACCAAGCAGGTCTCCTTTTGGAAGGAGGAACTTCAAGTAGTTCTTCTAGTGGACTTTCAATGTTCTCAGGAACATCTGGAGTTTGATCATCAAACTCTTCCTCCCTGTGAATTTCTGAATCTGGAAACTCAAGTGGAGGAATTGCATCTTTCGGTGAAAGCTCTAGTGTTTTACGAAACACCTTTTCCTCATGGAAGATCACATCTCTGCTGACCTCAATTTACCTCTGTCTAGGTATATATACTCGATAAGCCTTCGAGCAATCACTGTACCCAACAAATAATCCTTTCTTACCGGAAGGCTCTAGCTTGGCCCTCTTTTCTTTTGGCACATGAACATACACAGGAGTGCCAAATATCCTCATGTGATCAAGTGCAAGTTTCTTTTTGGTGAAGACTTCTTCTGGAGTCTTCTCACCCAAGATAGCATGAGGGCTTCTGTTCTGGATGTACACTGCAGTTCCGGTAGCTTCATCCCATAAAGATAAAGGAAGATCTAGATCAGTGATCATGGCTTTAGTAGCGTTACAGATCATTCTATTCTTCCTTTTTGCAACCCCATTCTGCTGGGGGTTGTAAGGCACTGTCAGCTCTTTCTTGATTCCTGCTTCTCGACAAAAATCATCAAACTCATTAGATTCATACTCACCTTCGTTATCTGATCTCAAGATACGGATGTGCCTGCCAGTCTTCGTACGATGAAGGTTTTGAATTGATAAGCTGACTCATAAGACTGTAGTACTTTTGTGGTCTTATGCTTTCTCTGAAAGTCCCTGGAGGAGCTTTATGCTTCTCGGCTTCTTGTACCGTTTCTTGGTACCAAGCAGGTCTCCTTTTGGAAGGAGTAACTTCAAGTAGTTCTTCTAGTGGACTTTCAATGTTCTCAGGAACATCTGGAGTTTGCTCATCAAACTCTTCCTCCCTGTGAATTTCTGAATCTGGAAACTCAAGTGGAGGAATTGCATCTTTCGGTGAAATCTCTAGTGTTTTACGAAACACCTTTTCCTCATGGAAGATCACATCTCTGCTGACCTCAATGTACCTCTGTCCAGGTATATATACTCGATAAGCCTTCGAGCAATCACTATACCCAACAAATAAGCCTTTCTTACCGGAAGGCTCTAGCTTGGCCCTCTTTTCTTTTGGCACATGAACATACACAGGAGTGCCAAATATCCTCATGTGATCAAGTGCAGGTTTCTTCTTGGTGAAGACTTCTTCTGGAGTCTTCTCACCCAAGATAGCATGAGGGCTTCTGTTCTGGATGTACACTGCAGTTCCGGTAGCTTCAGCCCATAAAGATAAAGGAAGATCTAGATCAGTGATCATGGCTTTAGCAGCCTTACAGATCATTCTATTCTTCCTTTCTGCAACTCCATTCTGCTGGGGGTTGTAAGGCACTGTCAGCTCTTTCTTGATTCCTGCTTCTCGACAAAAATCATCAAACTCATTAGATTCATACTCACCTCCGTTATCTGACCTCAAGATACGGATGTGCCTGCCAGTCTGATTTTCAATCAGTCTCTTGAACTCTTTGAACTTGTCAAAGGTTTCACTCTTGGCCTTGAGGAAGTAAATCCAAGACTTTCGAGAGTAGTCATCAATAAACAAGACATAATATAAACACCCACTCAAGGAGGGTGAAGACATGGGCCCACAAATGTTAGAATGAATCAAATCCAAAATGCCTTTAGATCTACTCTTGCTTCTGGGAAAGGATTCTTAGTGTTCTTACCTAGAGCACAACCTTTGCAAATTCCTTCATGCTTTGGAGAAACTTCTGGCATACTTGTGACCATCTTCTG
>LPNX010850093.1:276805-288427 GCA_001517045.1 Pseudotsuga menziesii | reverse complement strand
TGGGGTAAGTATTATGATTACTTTGAAAAACAAAAAGTGGAATATGAAATTAATAATAAAATCAAGTATACTACCTTGCAAATTAGATCAATGCTAGTTTAAAAAAAGAAATAAGCAGAAAGCGACGAAAAGGACACCGACGCAAATCTCCCCAGGGGGGATGGGGAATGGGCTCGAAAGAGCCTATTCGAAAAATAATTTTATTAACAACGGTTACAATATCAGAGAACTGATATATCAGAAACTTCTTGGTCCTTATACAGGCTGAAACCAAGATCTTACAACTTTGCAAAAATTTTAAGATTTTAGTGAAAAGGGAGACCCCTGGGGGGATTTGAACGCTCATGAGGCCACTTCGGACAGCAGCTTCCTTTCTTTTCTGTCAGACCTGCTAAAAGACAGCAAGCATGTTAGAATAACGTACACCCAAAAGCACTTTAAGAGTACCTTTGGATCAGCCTACCTTATCTCAAAAAAAATGAAGTTAAAACTAGCTATACAGGCAAAAAAGGAACCAAGGAAAGCAAGCTTTCCTTGAGATCTTGGCTTGCTGTTTGTGCAACCAATGAAATATGCACTGATATTGCAGAATATTAAATTTTACAACAGCAGAAGGAAATCTAATGCATGCGATCTACAAGTTTTCTTTAAATTTTCATGCAAAAAGACGATTTCCCTAAAGCTAGATCTAGAATGCTTATGAAACTTTTTTAACTGCAAGATCTAGACTATAGGCTTTGATAAGATAGATCTATGTTGGAATTACTTTTAATATGATAGATCTAAGCAAAATCAAAACTACGAACAGAGTAACCGGGTAAAAATGTTGATTTTTTATAGAAATGAGGAGAAGAGGAGAGAAGGTATTTGTTGCTTGAATGGAGCAAGCTGGAAGGAGGCCCTTTTGTGGAGTGCTGAGGGACAGAGTCTTGAGCTTATTGGATAGGAATGGAGTCAATCTAGATCCACACCTTCATCCAATCAGGAACCTGCAACTAAATAACACAAACCTGCACACACCTCGTGAGATCTGGATATAGATGCATAAAGCAACAAAAATGAAAGATTATGCAGAAATAACCTTATTTAAGTATATAACTGAAATTTTTGAGCATACATCATATGGATAAACAAGATCAAGCAATCTAGCTTTCCTAGTTTACACCCTTACTAGATTCAGTCGAATCCTTGAAGCCAGAACACAGAAGCAGCACAGAATTTGGCAAGAAATTGCAGCTACCACATCAGCAGCGTAACACTGAGAATCCACACATACACATGCACTACACAGTATAGCCTCCAAAGCTTCTTTATTCACAAATGATGATCAAATACAGAGTTACAATGGCAATCCCTTCAGTCCAGCTCTAACTCGCTTGGAAGAGGAGGCTGTGCCTAGATATATACAAAATACAGGAGATCCAGCTGAGGGGGGGGGCACAAATCCCAAGGAGACACATCAAATCAGCTGAAGGAGAGTCCATCAATGCATGATCTGTGTCTAGCTGAGCCAGATCTGAGTCTCACTGAGTGCAACTATCAATCGGGGGGCTGATCTGACTGACACCTCAACCTGTTGACTGAAGCATCCACCAAAACTCATCCAAATGAGCCAAAAACGTGTGGAGGAGAGAGGGAGGGCGAAATTCCCCATAAAGGATGTTGAAGATCAACTTTGGATCTGATTTGATCACCTCCTTCAGTCAAGGATTTGTCAGATCCAGTGAATCTGCTTCAGATCTGACTGATTTCAATCAAATCGGCTGAGAATCCACTGATCTATGATTTTGGATTTGCTCCATTATTCATCAATTTATTAATTAAAATCATCAATAATTGATTTTTGGGGCTTTGTGACCTGAGTGATGGAAAATCACTCAAAACTAGGAAATAGTGGGTCCATGGGTTTACATGGTGCTCTTAGCTTGAAAATGAGCACCTACATGACTAAAACCGATTATTTGGCCCACTTTTATTACAAAATCAATTTTTCCAATTAAACTATTAAAAAATAGCCTAAGTTTTGGAAAAATTAAATTTTAATTAAAAACACTGAAAAAACAAAAAAATTGAAAAATTGAAAAATACCTAGGGGGACTTAGACATGTTCATATGACTCAAAAATGATGTCTAGCATGCTTATACATTGACACATAAACTCTAATAACCTCAATAGGCCTAAATGCCAAGCCGACCACCCCAACTTTGGAGGTATGGAGTGAAAAACTCAGAAATTATCAGTTGTTTATTCAACAACCAATAATAATCAAGGGAAAAAACACCTTGGGCTGATCGGATTGACAAATAAAATCTAAGAGACCGAGTCTTTTACAGACACTATTATGCTAGAACATTTATTACAACTCCCCCATGGGGTATGAACATGTGATATAGTACAACAAGCACTTCCCAGAAGTACTTCCACAGGTCTTCTGAAGTTCGAACAAGTTAACCCTGTCCGGTTCACTAGGCTCACTTGATAAAAAACCACTAAGTACAACTTAGGTGGTAACAATCTCTTACCTGTTTGATCTTGGTGAAGAAGGAATCGACACTTTCATCTTTGTTTAGCTTCAAAGTTCGTAGCCTCTTCTTTAAGACTCTCTTTTGAATGGGAGCCTTCTTTTCATAGAGGTTTATCAATGTATCATAGCATTCTATAGCAGTCTTTAAGGATGTGATGTTAGGCATCAATTCTTCTTTGATAGAATCATAAATAACTCTTCTAGCCTTACCTTGCTTCCTCTTGTAGGCAAGCCTACCAACATTTGTAGGTGGCTCTTATATGACATTAAGAACAATGTCATCCAAGTCATTCTCATCAAGAATGGCTATCAACCTGGCCTTCAAGGAATTGAAGTTTGCTGAACTAGAGAGCTTCTCTTCCAGTTTGAAACCAACGGTAGCCGTCTCTGTCACTTATCCAAATGTTAGATCTGCAAATCTTATTCCAAGATCTAGTGAGAAACAACAACAGTATCCCTTTACTGTGTTTTCACATGCTAAGCTCTAATACCATGTTGAATTTTCAGCATTAGCATAAACTTTAAAAAATTGCAGATAAACATAAATAGATCAGCAGTGCAGTAAAAACACATTCATCACATCAGCACACATGGACACAATATTTTTCACTGGGGAAACCTTCAAAGGACAAAAACCCCAAAAGCATTAATAGCTCATCTCGTAAATGAGATGGCTTAAGAAATTCTTCAGAAAGTTCCTCAAATCTAGATCTGGATTTTGACCACAGTAACTGTAAAATTCATTAGTAAAAATTAGATTGATAATTTTATCCACAATTTCTAGAATTACAGAAAATTACCAATTTAGGGCTTTCTCAGAAAAACTGAGATTTTCTCTCTCTTGCCCTAAAATATCAGACTGCTGAAAACTACCTGAAAATGTCAGACTGCTGAAAACTGCTTGAAAATGTCAGACTGTCTGAAAACTGCCCAAAAATATCAGCCTGCTGAAAACTGCCCAGAAATATCAGACTGTCTGAAAACGGCCCAAAAATATCAGACTGCTGAAAACTGCCTGAAAATATCAGACTGCTGAAAACTGCCTGAAAATATTAGACTGCTGAATACTACCTGAAAATATCAGACTGTCTGAAAACTGCCCAAAAATATCAGCCTGTTGAGAACTGCCCGAAAATATCAGACTGTCTGAAAACTACCCAAAAATATCAGATTGCCGAAAATTGCCTGAAACTATCAGACTGCTGAAAATTGCCCGAAAATATCAGACTGCTGAAATCTGCCCAAAAAATGGAATGCTGAAGGTAGCTGTACAAAAATATGCTGAAGATGGACTTTGCTGATAAAACCCTAGCTGAGGGTTTGAACATAAGATAGTCCTTTTCTCCTGTGAGAGCAAAAGTGTGTGTAACAAATGAGAAGGCTTGATCTTCTTTTATAGCCTTTGTTCACCTCTAAGTGGACAAGATTAGCAAAAAATAAAAATAATAATATTTTTATTCTTTCCCTAATTTCACTTTCACTTTTACCAAAAAGACACTTTTATTTTTTCCTTTGACTTTTATAAGAAGTCCTCCTTTAATTAAGAAAAATAAAAATAATAATATTTTTATTCTTTTCCTAATTTCACTTTCACTTTTACCAAAAAGGTACTTTTATTTTTTCTTTCAACTTTTATAAGAAGTCCTCCTTTAATTAAGAAAAATAAAAAAATAATATTTTTATTTTTTCCTAGTTTCACTTTCATTTTTACCAAAAAGGTACTTTTATTTTTTTCCTTTGACTTTTATAAGAAGTCCTTTAATTTTGTTTTCCACCTGTGGTCCTTTTAGGTGGACAAGATTAGGAAAGATAAAAATAATAATATTTTTATTCTTTTCCTAATTTCACTTTCACTATTACCAGAAAGGTACTTTTTTTTTTGACTTTTGACTTTGGCGTTTTACCAAGTGCCCCTGTGGTACTTTTTTTTTAAATTTCAAAAATACATCATCATAAACCAAGAGAGTTATTAATGGTTTTATCTCACACATTGTGTGACACCTAGATCTGGTACTAGGGTAACTTAACCAAGGGTAGCTAATCTTTGGAGAAGCACACCAAGCCCATAGATCAAGGGTCAAAGTGCCACACACATGCTTGGACCCAGTCTAGGGCTTACAGTGTCTTCATTCTCCCAGAGAATGGCTACTCAGAACTAAGTTGAGTCTACCAGTCCCAGACTGGTCTACATCGTGGTCTCGGACCAGATGTCTACTCAACACAAGGTTGAGTCTACCCAGGGCAGATCTGGGTTTATATCATGGTCCCAGACCAGATATCTACCATTCAACAGAATGGTCACTCAACACTGGGTTGAGTCTTCACCGTGGTCCCGGACCAGGTGGTCCCATTCTCCGAAGATAAGTTATCTCGATGCTGCTTAGAAAATCAACATGGAAACCCCTGGATAAAACCTAAGATGAGAAAATCGGTGCAACAGTCAGATATGAAATTTATATTAAGAAGATATGGAACTATTACAACCAATTGATAAATTCACCCAACCTGATGAAATGAAACCTCTGCTAAATCACTAAGCAACCCAACGACAAGGTACGACCACCCAACGTAGCTGTACGGCCTCTGCATCAGCAGTACAGAATCCGTACGGTGCGGACATCAATAATACAAAATCTGTACATCAGCTGTACGACCCTGCTGCTATGTACGACGCTGTTCCTCTGCGTGATCTATACGGTCCCTGCTCAGCCTGATACTTAGACGAATTTTTTGGGTGAGTGTCCCTCCGTCTTCTCAGCAAATTCCTTAGACTGACTTTTCTCTCTCTTTATATCTCCTGTGTGTGTCCTCTCCACCAAATCTCCTTTTAACTCAATGGCTAAGCGAAAACCCTAACCCTCATTATGGATCAATGGATGTGATCCTCCGGTGAGATCAATGGCCAAGATTAGATTAGCCATCACTTAAGTTTATTTCACTTTTCACTTTATAAAAGTGATTCCATTAAGTCAAAATCAAATTAGAATTATTAATGTATTTTCCTAAGTCCAAACTTAGGAAAATCATATTAAATACATTTGGCTTCCTGTTTAATGTCTTCCTAGCATGCAAGGACACATGTAATGCTAGAAGACCTTTCTTGTTGCCACTTTCTAACACTTCCTCTCAATGAGGAAGGATTCGGTAGCAACCCCAACTTTTCTCTAAACTTTACAAAACTGTGTCTGCAAAGTGCCTTGGTGGAAATATTCGCCACCTGCTCATCTGTCTGTATGTACTCCAACCAAATGGTTCCTCTATGTACACAATCTCTCAGGAAGTGGTACCGAATGTGTATGTGTTTGCTTTGGTCATGGAACACTGGATTTTTAGATAGCCCGATTCCACTCTGATTGTCACAGTGAACCACTGTAGCCTCTAGCTCATACTTGAACAACCCTGAAAGCAACTTCCTCATCCACATTCCCTAACAAGTAGCTAAATTGGCTGCCATGTACTCAGCCTTTCCGAGCTCAATGCAACTGACTTCTGCTTCTTGCTAAACCAAGAGACAACCCCTGATCCAATGCCGAAGCAACAACCTAAAGTGCTCTTCCGGTCCTCTACACATCCTGCCCAGTCAACATCTATGAAGCCTGCTAACTGTACACTCCCCCTGAGCTCATAAACCAACCCATACTCCACTGTACTTATGATGTAGCGAAGTATGTGCTTTGCAGCAGTCCAATGCACTCTCTGAGGGTCCACCATGAATTGGCTCAAAGAGTTGACTGCAAAGCTAATGTTTGGCTGTGTGTTGACCAGATACATGAGTGATCCGATAAGCCGACGATACAATCTAGGATCAAATCCGTCTGACCTTGATGCATCAATCTTCCTCTAGTTGGAAACTAGAGGTATGGCCATAGGCTTGCAATCCACCATCCTGAATCTCTTCAAGATCTCCATTGCATACATTCCTGTCCAATGAAGATGCACTCGTCTCTCTGCCAAACCTCCAAGCCTAGGAAGTAATACATCAACCCAAGGTCTTTCATCTCAAACTCAACTGCAAGGTTGGATTTGCAATCGTTAATCAACCTCTCATCTCCTGTAAGAAGGAGATCATCTACATATAATACTAGTATGAGAGGCACCTCACCTAATAAGGAGTACAAATTGTGATCAGCCTCACTTCGTTGGAATCCCATCTCCCGTAGATAGCTGTCCATCCTCGAGTACCATGCTCGAGGTGCCTGCTTGAGCCCATAAAGAGCTCTCTGCAACCTGCATACATGCGTCTCCCTGTTCTCCACATCAAATCCCTCTAGTTGCTCAATGGATACCTCCTTCTCTATAACTCCTTTGAGGAAGGCAGTCTTGACGTGCATTTGATGGACACGCCAACCCATCTCTGCTGGTAATGAGATAATGGTCCGAATAGAAGAATACCTGGCAACAGGGGCGAAGGTCTCCTCATAGTCAATACCCTCCTGTGAAAACTCCTTTGCCACAAAGCGCACCTTGTACTTCTCCATGCTTTCGTCTGCTGCATGCTTCACCTTGTAGATCCATCTGGATCCCACCAACTTTTTACCTTCTTGCCTCGGCACAACCTCCCATACCTGATTCTTCATGGGTGAGTCATACTCCTCAACCATGG
The DNA here is from genome assembly GCA_001517045.1 of Pseudotsuga menziesii. NCBI lineage: Eukaryota > Viridiplantae > Streptophyta > Pinopsida > Pinales > Pinaceae > Pseudotsuga > Pseudotsuga menziesii. Next base: position 281,299 of record LPNX010850093.1, on the reverse strand, counting down.
CCTCCTGCCACATGTCATGTTGTGCGGTCTCCTCGAAACTGGAAGGTTCAGAGTTAATCAACTCCGTAATCAATGCCATATAGCTAAGTCTCTCTGGTGGTTTGCTCCGTCTCATGGAGCTCTGTGGAGGATTCACCTGCCTGGAATCTTGAATTGTGGACCTAAACCACTTAGGCCTTGGGCTAGTGTCTACATGCTGCTGCGGTTGCTGGATATCTGTCTCCTACTGCGGATCATCCTCAAATTCAATGACTGAAGGATTCTGTCCACCTGACTTCCTCTGACTACCAGAACCTATGCTCTGTGTCTGTATCTGTACCTTTGGCTGCTCCAACTTTACCCCCGAGTCCTGTGCTGGATGTTCCTGTGCTGGTGAGTCCATAGTTCTTCGCAAGGCTCTGTCTTCATCAAACTGGACATCCCTGCTCACATGATCCTCTTGCGAGCAGGAATATAAACTCTGTACGCCTTCGAAGTCTCATTGTAACCAACAAGTAACCCCTTCTCTCTAGAAGGGTCCAACTTCTTCCTAGTGTCGCATGAATGTGACAATAGCAGACACTCCCAAATATGCGCAAGTGGCTCACATCTGGTCTACTGCATGTGAAGACCTCCTCAGGTGTCTTCCTCCCCAAAGCTGTGTGGAGACACATGTTTTGAATGTATACTGCAGTCTTGTATGCCTTGGCCCAAAGGAAAAGTGGCAATCCCTGATCAAATAGCATGGCCTTGGTTGCTCCTACCATTGTCCTGTTCTTTCTCTCCGCCACTCCATTCTGCTGCGGGGTATGAGGCACTATGTGCTCCTTTTTGATCCCCTCTGACGAGCAATACTTCAAGAACTCATTGGAGGTGTACTCTCTCCCATTGTTCGTTCTCAATACTTGGATCTTCCTTCCTATCTGATTTTCTACGAGAGTCTTAAACTCCCGAAATCGCTCAAAGACCTCTGACTTGGCCTTCAGGAAATAGATCCAGGTCTTCCTGGAATAGTCGTCAATGAAAGTGACGCAGTAACTGTAACCATTGAAAGATTGGACACTCATAGGTCCGCAAACATCCGAATACACTAAGCCCAAGGCCCCCTTAGACCTGTGCTCACTTTGTGGGAAATGTCTCCTAATGTTCTTCCCCAACGCACAACCCTTGCAATGGTTATGCTTCTCCTCCTGTACCTGAGGAACTCCAGTGACTGCTTGTCTCAAATGCCTCAGTGCTCCATGGTGTAAGTGTGCCATCCTCATATGCCACAAATCACCCTGATTGCTGTTGATGTTGACTAGAGCCTTTGTAGACTCAAAGTGTAGTCTATACACCTCGCTCAGATCCCAATCACCCGATCCAAACTCCTATTTGACCACTTGGCCTTGATGTACACCCTATGGTCTCGGAACATCACTTGAAATCCCTTGTCCTCCAAGGTAGAAACGGATATAAGGTTCTTAGTCAACCCCGGAACATACAATACGTTAGCAAAACTGAGGGTTTTGCCAAACTCCCTCTGAAATGAAATAGTGCCAACTACTTGCGCCTGATACTACACATCATCACCCAACATGTGGAGATTTAATCCATCTTCCTGCAAGCTCTTGAAGAACTTCTCTTGTCCCGTCATGTGACAAGATGCACCACTGTCTACGTACCAAACACTGCTACCTGTGGTGCTTTCCATGCAAGCTATCAAGCAAAAATCCTCATCAAAGTATTTGTCGAAATCCTCCACCTGTGCAGATCCTGCCATCTGGGTATTGTTCTTCTTCTTCCTGTCTGGGCACTGGGAGGCAAAGTGTCCTTGCTTGTGGCAAATAAAACACTTGCCCTTGGACATGTCAAGGATCTTTTTACCACCTTTCTTTTTCTTTTTCTTACCCTTTCACTTCCCTGTTAGGGCTAGAGCCTCTTCATCCACAATCTGTGGGGCACTGTTGGATGAACTTGTTCCTTGACCCATGCGGGTCTCCTCCTGCACAAAATCATCCCACAACCGCTGCCAATCAGGGAGCTTCTCCCTAGCCACAACACCTTTGACAAAGGTGTCCCATGGCTTAGAAAAGCCATTGAGGGCTATCCGAACTAGCCCTTCATCCTCAGTTGTAATGTCCTCTTCTGCTTAGGCATTTGAGGACCAACCCGCTAACCTATGTGATTCCGATAGGTTCGAGCGGGTATTGACAGTCAAGGAATCAGCCGAAGACTGATGCCATATATAGAAGATCTAGGGCATCAATATTTTATCACCATTGGGTCGAAGAGGGCCACTAGAGCCATAGGCCACCTACATGCATGACATCCGGGCATTATTTAATGATGCATGCACCCGATTAAGTCTCTATGCGCATGCATGCAAGTCAACTACAAATTAGAAGATAAAGTGACCTAATTAGGTCAAAAGTTAGGGTTTGCGCATGCATGCAAGTCAATTGCAAATTAGAAGATAAAGTGACCTAATTAGGTCAAAAGTTAGGGTTTTCGTAGTTGAAAGTTATAAAAGAAAGATAAAGTGAATGCAGAAGTCACTTATGTGATAATTGATTTGTGGAGTCAAATTGGAGAGCTCAACGAGCTAAGTTGGGGTTGAGCGCATGCTCAGCTAACTGGTGTATTTCAGCAGCGAAATCTATCTGCCCTAGTTCATCATCAGGTTGGATCATCCAGGTTCAGTACTAGTTCATCATCAGGTTACATTCAACAGTTATCCCGGGAGGTTGATTATTCATCCAGCCAGAGGGTTTCACCGTCACACCGTGTCACCGTGATCAGAGACAAAGCAATTCATTTTCCTACCTACAGGGTTCAGAACTTCCGCATGCTGCTTCCATCATCATCAAAGGGGTATTATAACCCTAGTGCACATCATCCGGGCTTCCAGCAACAACTTATTTATTATTCTGGATGTTATACAGTTTGAGAGGAGGGCGCATTCACCTGTGGAGGACGATTTGGTGTATCTCCTTATTCCTCCGGCAGAATCCATGCATGCTGGGACCAGTCTCTTCACCATCAGCTGATCTATATACTGGTATGTACATGCATTGATTTCTCCTATTTTATAGCATCTGAATATTTTTCTAGGGCACATATTTGCATGCAACTGCATGCATGCAAAGTTCGGAGTTTGCTTTCCTATTTGATTAAGGAGTAAGTCTATTAGCCATCTACAGTATACACATAAACAGGAAAATATTAGTTTGGGATATTATAGTGGTATTAGAGCTATTTTCCTTGCCAGCTGTGGGCATGCAAAAATTATAAATGAATCCAGGAGACCCATACAACATTACTCACAGGAGACATAGGTATAGAGACAGAGAATAGGAGTTAGAGGACATAGATTTGGGGAACAGAGAGTATCAGTTTGAAAAAGGCAAAGAAACAATGGCCGATGATGATAAAATAGCTTTCAATAGTCTCATATCAGCCATAAAAGAACTCACCACTGGGAAAAAAGAAATGATGAGCACCTTCAAGCAAATGACTGAGAAGAATGGGCCCACCCCCCTCAGTCCCTTATTTCCCAACAGTGATAGGGTATCCACCAGCAGTAGTAGGGAGCACTTACATACCAACATGCAGAGCCATCCCCATGTATACAAGCCTTTCTGACCTACCATGCATCAATTCTTAGATAGTCCAGCCGTAGTGCCTCTAGCACAAGTAGAACCAGAAGAACCCATGAGTGCCTATCTGAGAGAATACAGGGCTTTAGGAGAGGACTTCCATTCAACCATGACCTTCATTGACTTCTGCCACTTTAAAAGTAAGAACAAACCCAAAGCTTACAATAGGCCATTCACCCAGAACTATGAGTTACAGTGCACCGTAGGGAAACTGACTATCCCTACCTTTGAGGGTGCCCGAGGTGGCCCAGCTAGGAATTGGGTGCAGAAGTTGGATACATACTTCCAGCTCAACCCCATGATTGAGACATATGCCATTAAATTGGCTACTTTGCATTTGGACGGAGAAGCACATGAGTGGTGGTACCACGGGTTAGTGACACTGGGTCACAACACCATCACCTCATACCCAGATTTTACACAGAGGCTCATTGAGCGGTTTGATCGGAAGGATCCAGAGGTACACTTTAGGGAGTTGGCACAGGTCAAGCAGACAGGGAGTGCAGATGCTTTTATTTCTGAGTTTCAGAGGATAGCAGTCATGGTCATAGATATATTAGAGCAAGTTGATTATGTTGTTCACTGAGGCTCTCATTGAACCCTTACAGGGATGGGTCAAGTCTTATAGGCCCACCACCTTAGCAGATGCCATCAGACAGACTAGAGACTTGTAGGATGCAGTGCCCAAAAATAGGTTTCCTCCCAGGACCAATGTTCCTATTAAAGATAAAGAAAGGAAACCATGGCCCAAGAAAGAATGGATGGACAATGATACCCAACAGGACCTTAGAAGAAAAAAGTTATGTTTCACTTGCTAGGAACCATGGATACCAGGTCACATATGTTTAGGAAAAGGAAAGGCCTACTACATAGAGGC
>LPNX010850093.1:261764-276470 GCA_001517045.1 Pseudotsuga menziesii | reverse complement strand
TCCATAGGGAAGTATTCCACAAATTACCAGACCATGGAGATGGAGTTTACAGGAGCAGAAGGACAGAAGGTGGTATTGAGAGGGATGAATACCTATCCTCTTGCAGCAATGACATCACACAGGATGGAGGCAGTACTCCGGCAGGGAGATATTGAGTGGGTTGCATAGTGTATGGTTACCTTTAGGAAACCACTAGATGAGGCCACACAACATCCAACAGATATAGAGGCCTTACTACAGAAGCACAAGGTAGTATTCGGAGACCTTCCAGCATGTTGACCTCCAGATAGGGGATTTGAGCACATTATTGAGTTAGAGGAGGGGACCCAAGCAGTTATCACCACTCCTTACAGACATCCCAAGATGTATAAAGATGAAATTGAGAGTACAATCAAGGAACTACTCAAGCTGGGATACATCAAACCTAGCTCCAGTCCCTTTGCATCTTCAGTAGTGCTAGTGAAGAAAAATGATGGAACCTTACGCATGTGCATTGATTACAGGGCACTTAATAAGAAGACCATAAAGAATAGGTATCCCATCCCTAGGATTGATGAGTTAATGGATGAACTACAGGGGGCAAAGTACTTTTCCAAAATTGATCTTCGCTCAGGGTACCATCAGATTCGGGTCAGGGAACAGGATGTTCCAAAGACCGCTTTCCATTTCCACTATGGACGTTATGAGTTTCTAGTGATGCCATTTGGGCTCACTAATGCACCAGCTACTTTCCAATCATGCATGAACCATATCTTTAGGACACAGTTACGTAAATATATTTTGGTATTCTTCGACGACATATTGATATATAGTCGGACTTGGGAAGAACATTTGAGACATCTTGATGAAGTACTTGGTATTCTACAGGAGCAGTCACTATATGCCAAAATGTTCGAGTGTGAGTTCGGCATGCAAGAGATGTTGTACTTAGGACATGTGATAGGGGCCAACGGGGTCCAGGTGCACTTAGAGAAGATTCAGGCAATTTTGGATTGGCCTACACCTAAAAATGTGACAGAATTGAGGGGCTTTTTGGGCCTTTGCATCTACTACAGGAGGTATGTGAGCGGATTCTCACAGATGACTGCACCCCTCACAGATCTTACCAAGAAGGGAGCATTTAGTTGGTCGGAGGCAGCACAACAAACATTCGAGAAAATGAAGGAGGTAATGAGTTCATGCCCAGTATTAGCTTTACCAAACTTTTCTCAATCCTTTGTGTTAGAATGTGATGCTTTAGGAGAGGGAATTGGGGCAGTTTTGATGCAAAACAACCACCCCATTGCATTTGAGAGCAGGAAGCTCAAAGACTATGAGTGCTACTATTCGATATATGACAAAGAGATGTTAGCTATCCTCCATGCGCTAACCAAGTTCAGGTAATACTTAGTAGGTGCCAGGTTCAAGGTTAAGACAGATCACAACAGCCTGAAATACTTCCTAGAGCAGAAAGAGCTAAACAAGTGGGTAAGTAAAATTCAGGCTTATGACTTCGAGATTGAGTACGTAAAGGGGAAGAGCAATGTAGTGGCCGATGCACTTTCTAGACGACCAGCTACTTTATCCCTTATGAGCATCTCATCAGATTGGAGTTCTCATCTTTTGGTTGAGTACTCCAAAGATAAGTTTGCTTACGAACTATTGGATGGACAGATTCAGGATGATAGGTACAGGGTCATTGATGATATCATATACTACAAAAACAAAATCTTCTTGGTTCCAAAGTCTCCCCTCAAGAATAAAATCTTACAAGCATCGCACGATTCACCATTAGCAGGGCATCAAGGGTTTCTCAAGACCTACAGACAGATTAGAGAAAGGTTCTCATGGAAGGGCCTCAAGAAAGATGTGATACAACATGTGAGGGAGTGCAGCTTGTGCCAACAAAACAAAATAGAGCACATCCACCAGGCTGGTTTACTACATCCCTTACCTATTCCCGAGCAGAAATGGGAGAGCATTTCTATGGACTTCATTACTGGGCTGCCCAAGGTCCAAGGCAGAGACTGCTTGTACGTAGTGGTGGATGGATTGACTAAGTTTGCTCACTTCTTTGCCATATCATCAGATTATTCAGCAGCACAGGTAGCAGAACTATTTTTCAGAGAAGTATTTAGACTCCATGGGTTATCCAAGACCATTGTCAGTGACAGGGACAACAAATTCATAGGAGCCTTTTGGCAAGAGCTTTTTCGGTTAGTGGGACCGAGTTAACCATGAGCACAAGTTATCATTCGCAGAGTGACGGGCAGACAGGGATTGTTAATAAATGGATTGAGGGATACTTGAGAAATTACGTATCAGGTCAGCAAAGGACATGGATCAAATGGTTACACTTGGGTGAACATTGTTACAACACCACTTACCATATGACCATTAGGATGACCCCTTTCCGAGCCCTGTATGGGTATGATGCTTCCACTTTTGCAGACCGGATATTTGGCGATACCAGAGCCCCAAGGCCAAGGAGTGGATTCAGGAGGGTCAAGATATCCTCAAGATACTCAGGGAGAACATACAGGCTGCTCAGAATCAACAGAAGATATATGCAGACAGGCACAGAGTTGAGCACAGTTTTGAGGTGGGATACTTCGTTTATTTACGCCTCCAGCCTTACCGACAGTCATCTCTTAAAAAGAAAGGAGTAGAAAAACTCCAACCTCGTTTCTATGGTCCATACAAGATAATTCGGAAGGTCGGAGAGGTAGCATATGAGCTAGAACTACCCCCAGAGAGCAAGATTCACAACGTATTTCATGTCTCCAATCTCAAGAAGGTGGTTGGTCATCAGATTGTTACATCTTCCAAGCTGCCTCCCCTTGATGACGAGGGGAAATTGGTTTTGATTCCGAAGCGCATCCTAGAGGTGCGAGAGTGGAAACTGAGGAACGGAATCATTAGAGATTACCTGGTTCAGTGGAAAGATCTGCCTATAGAGGATGCTACTTGGGGGGGCCGAACAATTATTACATCACCCAGCTTTACAGTTGCTCGAGGACAAGCAAATTCGAGCGGGGAGGACTGTAATGTCCTTTTCTGCTTAGGCATTTGAGGACCAACCTGCTAACCTATGTGATTCCTATAGGTTCGAACGGCTACTGACAGTCAAGGAATCAGCCGAAGACTGATGCCATATATAGAAGATCTAGGGCATCAATATTATATCACCATTGGGTTTAAGAGGGCCACTAGAGCCAAAGGCCAGCTCATGCATGACATTCGGGCATTGTTTAATGATGCATGCACCCGATTACGTCTCCATGCGCATGCATGCAAGTCAACTGCAAATTAGAAGATAAAGTGACCTAATTAGGTCAAAAGTTAGGGTTTGCGCATGCATGCAAGTCAACTGCAAATTAGAAGATAAAGTGACCTAATTAGGTCAAAAGTTAGGGTTTTCGTAGTTGAAAGTTATAAAAGAAAGATAAAGTGAATGGAGAAGTCACTGATGTGATAATTGATTTGTGGAGTCGAATTGGAGAGCTCGGCGAGCTAAGTTGGGGTTGAGCGCATGCGCAGCTAACTGGTGTATTTCGGCAGCGAAATCTATTTGCCCTAGTTCATCATCAGGTTGGATCATCCAGGTTTAGCACTAGTTCATCATCAGGTTACATTCAACAGTTATCTCGGGAGGTTGATTATTCATCCAGCTAGAGGGTTTCACCATCACACCGTGTCACTGTGATCAGAGACAAAGCAATTCGTTTTCCTACCTACAGGGTTCAAAACTTCCGCATGCTGCTTCCATCATCATCAGAGGGGTATTATAACCCTAGTGCACATCATCCGGGCTTCCAGCAGCAGCTTATTTATTATTCTGGATCTTATACAGTTTGAGAGGAGGGTGCATTCATCTATGGAGGACGATTTGGTGTATGTCCTTATTCCTCCGGCAGAATCCTTGCATGCTGGGACCAATCTCTTCACCATCAGCTGATCTATATACTGGTATGTACATGCATTGATTTCTCCTATTTTATAGCATCTCAGTATTTTTCTAGGGCACATATTTGCATGCAACTGCATGCATGCAAAGTTCGGGGTTTGCTTTCCTATTTGATTAAGGAGTAAGTCTATTAGCCATCTACAGTATACACATAAACAGGAAAATATCAGTTTGGGATATTACATCAGTCTTAGAGCCGACTGCTCCAAGCTCATCTCTGATCTGTGTGATCCTTGTGAGATAAGGCACCACTCCTTCACCCTTGACCATCTTGGTACTGCGCATCCTCTCTTGCAGCACCATCTTTCAGTTTTCGGTCTTGCTCTGGTAAAGAATTTCCAAGGCCTTCCACATCTTTGATGCGGTCTTCTTCCCGAAAAGGTGAGGGACTATGTGGTCCTTCACTCCATCCAAGTTGATCAACATGGCTCTGGAATCAATCTTCTTTCATTCTACCAACTCTGGGGGCACAACCTTCGTGGAGTCAATGTGCTTTTCTGCATCACTGACATCTAGGATCCTTATGATCCTTTCTTTCCATGTAGGAAAGTTCTGAGCCCTTGGAGTCTACCTCGACTCTCAACTGCACGACCATACTGAAGTGTACCTGTCAAACCCTCGATCTGAACTCGAGGTTTGTGTCTTCAATAGATTTTCCCTTGATATAACAATGCTCCTTCTAGTCTCTTAGATTTAGCTCAACTGAGCTCTGATACCATGTAAATTTTCCTTTAAAATTCAAGCTAGGGCTAAACAATATATTTAATTTGTTACTGGAAACCGCACATGAATTTCTTTTACTAATATTGCAGCAAAAAGTAAATACTGAGAAACATCCACAACATCACATAAATATAGACACAGTATTTTGGGTATGGAAACCCCCGGATAAAACCCAAGATGGAAAAACCGATGCAACAGTCAGATATGAAATTTATATTAAGAAGATATGGAACTATTACAACCAACATATAAATTCACCCAACCTGGCGAAATGAAATCTTTGCTAAATCACTGAACAACCCAGTGACAAGGTACGACCACCCTGCATAGCTGGACGGTCCCTACGTCAGCAATATGACCCAGCTGTATGGAATCGGTATGGTGCTGATGTCACCAGTACTGAATCTGTACGTCAGCTGTATGGCCCTGCTGCTGTGTACGACGTTACTCCTCTGCGTGATCTGTACGGTCCCTGCTCGACCTGATACTTCAACGAATCTTCTGGGTGAGTGTCCCTCCGTCTTCTCAGCAAATTCCTTCGTCTGACTTGTCTTTGTCTGTATCTCTCTTGTGTGTGTGTCCTCTCCACTAAATCTTCTTTTAGCTCAATGGCTAAGCAAAAACCCTAACCCTCACTATGGATCAATGGATGTGATACTTCGGTGAGATCAATGGCCAAGATTAGATTAGCCATCACTTAAGTTTATTTCACTTTTCACTTTATAAAAGTGATTCCATTAAGTCAAAATCAAATTAGAATCATTAACGCATTTTTCTAAGTCTAAACTTAGGAAAATCACATTAAATACATTTGGCTTCCTAGCATGTAAGGACACATGCAATGGTAGAAGACCTTCCTTGTTGCCACTTTCTAACATCAAAGAATTCCATAGTGTCCCATATTGCATTGAAGTATTCCTTTATCTTTTAAATCTTTCAGATTTGCAAGCAAATTGACCTTTAACTTGGGAGACAATAAAATCTGAATCCCCTTTGATATTTAGCAATTTTATACCCATGCCCTTGCAGATTTCCAAACCAAGCAACAGAGCTTCATATTCGACTACATTATTTGTGGCATCAAATTCCAACCTATATGCAAATTTGAAGACTTGACCAGAAGATGACTTGATGACAATACCAGAACCCTTTCCCGATTTAGAATGTGCACCATCAAAATGCATATGCCACACTTTATTAAGATTTTCCTTTCCAACTTTTCTTTCTATGGGTTCTAGAAAATTAGCAACGATGGCATAATTCCCCAACTCATCTTCTTATACTTAAATTCATTCCTTGGACCCTTTGGATCTTCTATGTGATACCTTCTTTCTAGTTCCTTGTTTAATCTAACCATGGTCCCATTTGGAGTAGGAATAGTAGTATATGTCAAGTCCATTTGTATATTACCCACAAATTAGCAACCGCTTTTCTAGAAATTAGCATACACCAAGCATCAGGTTCATCAACTACTACTACATCCATTGTTAATTGGATGTCAGGAAATGTACTTGCAAGTCTTTTATCAGGCCACATACTTCCATCTTTTTACTATTCGTGGCACAAATGTTATGGTAACGCCTTGAAATTCTTAAGTTAAGCTGTTCCATCACCTTCTTAGGCATGGCATTTGAAGTTGCACCATAATCAAGCATGCAATTGTGTAGGTGGAATTCATTGACAAGCAAAGTGATGAAAAATGGTTGATTCTTTTGATTACCCCTATCAACTACTTGTAAGATCACAGGTGCATCTTGGTAGGCTACTATTGGTTGCTTTTCCACATTTCTCTGATTATTCTTTGACATACCATTGCTTGGAAGAGGGTCTTCTAAGGCTTTGAGGAGTTCTCTTTCTGGGATTTTGTATCTTCACAAGTTCTGTCACAGGAACCATTACTTTTGCATTGCTTACCCATCCTTCTAAATCAATATTTAATTCTCTATTTGAAGGAACATTTTCTTTAGGGGGAGGAGGTACCTTAGGAATGCTTGCTTGAATCTTTTCTTGATTTTGCTTTCCACTCCTTTGATAAGTGATCCCTTTATGCCTAGCCATTTCTAACACTTGCCCTTGAGTAGGCTTTTGCCCGTAGACCTTAGTCACCTTATCAACTTGACCATTCATATAATTCACCCCCCTACGTTGTTCCATCATTTCTATCCATTCATCTCTTGAAACAGGATACTCTTGACCACACACATTAATCTGCTCATTTTCTGATTTAGAAGGCTCATCTTTATAGATTTGAAGGAAAACTTGGCAAGTTGACTCGTCATAAAATTCCCCACAAGGTCTGCAATATGGGATGCCTTGATGATCAACATAGTTGGCAGACTCTAAAGGATTAGGGAGTCTTTTCTCTATTGAGATGAAGGCCTCTTTTGCGATTTTTCATTATGCTAAGGGTGGAACTTATTTACTTGGGACCTTTCCATCGCTATCAACCTATTTTTCATGGCTGTCATTTAATTTGGATGATTAATCTCCATTTGCTTAATCAATTGGGTAAGTTCTTTAACAGAATCATTTGAAGATTCTTGAGTTTTTGGTTTATGCTTTTTATCTTTATGAGATTTGGAAGAAGTGCCTCTTGTGAAACCAGGAATATTTGACTTCCTAGAAGCTTGCATTATTGTTTTCAATTTTAGTGGTCAACTTTTGAGCTACCTTTAGATTTGATTGTTCCTTGTCTCTTGAGTCTTAGCTGATATCTAATTTCACCATCAAAGGATCCCATATAATGTATCAATATGGTATCATCAAGAGGTATAATTTTTGCATCTAGGCTTTTGACCAAATCATTGAATTTCTTATTAAATTCTGCCATAGCCTTCATTTTCCTTATTTTGACTTGCATGTAAGGCAACAAGCAAAGAACGGGCTTCTTTCCTATTACCCCACCTTTCATTAAAGGCATCAAGGATTCCTTGAAGAGAATTAAACTTATCATCATCTTGCTCTGTGAACCAATCAAGGGCATCTTCTTCCAAGGACAAAACAAAGAGTTTCATTTTCACATCCTCATAGTTATGGGCGTTGCACCACTTGATAATGCATAAACTGAAACTTCGAACATGAGTCTTTGCACTAACATCATTGTTTCCCTGAAAAGAAGGCAACTTTTCAAGAGCTTTGTCAGGAATTTGATGAGGATAATCTTGAATATTTGAGAAATCACATGGCTTATACAACTCATCCATTGGTAATGTTATTAAAGGATTATTATGCACAAATAATAGATGTATATCAGAGATTGCTTCTTCTCCAAGACTTGCAAGGAGTCTACGAGGAGCTAGTCTATTTGCTCTCCTCCTATTAACCCTCTTAGGTTTAGGGAGGGGATCAAATACACCCCTAGAGTTGCTCCTAGTAGAATACGGTACTGAATTTGAAAGTGGAGTCGCCACTTGAAGATTAAGCAATATCTAATAACTTTTATCTTTGTGAAATTAATTATTTAAACTTTTAGAAAATTAAAACTAAGATGTCAATTAACCAAGGACAAGAGACTTGTCCCTGGCAATGACGCCAAAATGTTGCCGCCTAAAACACACTTAACTGTAGAAAAGTCTCCTAACCACTAGGTGTGTTCTTGAGGGACAACTATGAGTTTAGGACCCACTGTCACCTCAATTCCTATCTCCTCCGTTTAGACCCAACTCCCAAAGGTCAAGGTGGGTAGTCCCTATTTACTAAGTTTCAAAGGTTTGTTTTAGGAGTTATAACTCAATTAAACTTAACTAAAACTATATGACAAACAATCATGCAATGTGCAATAATTTTATGACAGTCAAACCCTTTATAAGTGATCAAAGCAAAGTTAAAGAATGTAATAATTATATCTCACAATTTCAGTGCCTTGTATATTGGGCCTTAAAAAATAAAATAAACAACGCTTGTCAATAAATTACACAAGATATACCAAGAAATTGCTATGAAATGCTTCCCCAATCCTTAGAACATTCAAAGAATAACTTGCTTATTAAAAATAACTCAACTTGAATGAAATATACTAGAAACTTGAAATAACTTGCTTTGAAAAGTAAAGGACTTGTACTGAAATGCTATGGAAAGTAAATGTAAGAAAGAGACAAGTGATTGTAGCGTTTTGCGAATGGTCTTGTAAATTTTAGTTAATTTTAAGTCTCACTTTACGAATAGTCATGTAAATTTTAGTTAATTTTAAGTCTCACTTTAGCTTAGGGGATTAATATTTGAAACAAGAAAAACAAAACCTAGCTAACGTGTCTACCCCAAACACTTATTTCTTTTGATTTGAGAGAGACTGTTGGGTGCTAAACAAGAGAACACAAGGTTCCCTTCTAGGTCCACAAATCAATCCCAAAGATTGTTGAGTGTTCAACAGGAGGACACAGAGTGCCACGAGGCTCCCAACAACCTTTACCCCTCTGGCTCCATGGGTCAACCTTTATTTTCTTAGTGTCAAATGCAATAGATGTTGAGTGTCTATTATTCTAGCCAACACAAATCTTTGCCCTTTCTTATCACCCAGGATTGGATGAACAGACAAGGGGAGTGAATACGGGGCAAAGTTGGGGCAAAGTGTATTAACCTTGAATTTAAGAAATGAAATGAACTTCTAAAAAAACTAGCTAGCACGATTGCAAGGATGGCAAAGACACTTCACTTGCAAGGTGTGGGCAAAACAAATGTACAAATACTTTTAATGAGAGTAAATTGAATCCTATCCCTTCCTATCTTGCTTACAAGGGTGGAAAAACCCAGCTTCCTTTGCAAGCAATGGATGGTAACTAAAAAGTAAATAAATAGTTAATCTAACCACACAACCGTCTTCCTAAGGAAGAGATGGGGCAAACAATAGAAATAAAAATAGTAAATACTGAAAATAAAATTAAGTAACAAACTATAGCCCCTCTTCACTTGCAATGTAAGGGTGGGCAAGCTCAACCTCCTTTGCATGCAAGGGATGGCTGAAAAGAAATAAACTCAAATATAACTTTGAAAACAATAAAAGAACCAAGTCCAAGAGACTCTCTTGAACTTGTTACAATAAAATAATTTGTAGCAAGAAATGTGAGAGTAAGAACCAAGTCCAACTTGCAATGTAAGGGTGGGTAAGCCCAACCTCCTTTGCATGCAAGGGATGGCTGAAAAGAAATAAACTCAAATATAACTTTGAAAACAATAAAAGAATCAAGTCCAAGAGACTCTCTTGAACTTGTTACAATAAAATAATTTGTAGCAAGAAATGTGAGAGTAAGAGGTAGGAGACGTGGGGTTTCACCTCTTCTTGGAAATGGCTTTGAAGTCCTCCCTTTTGAGTAGCCTTTGCACCCTTTTATGACCAAAATTTGGCAGAGTTTCTCTTTGTTTTATCACAAACCTGCAAAAAACCAACAAGCAAAACAATGGTAAAAATGTCCAAAATCACTTTGGGGCACTAAACTTTAGTTTTTATTTAGTAGTACACTTATTTTTGGACTCTAGGGGCTATTTAGAGCCTCTTTGTTGATATATTGTGATTCAAAGATATATTGCACTCTATGCTAATTTGGATATATGCACCCATACTTGCTATATACACGAGCAACTATGCATATTTGTGTACAATGGTTTGGATTCATATTGATGCACATGAATATATATGTTTTTTTACAAAATTTGAATATTTTATGTAGTTTTTGGTCGATCAATTTTTTGGTCCGTGTTCTTTTTTTGTTTTTCTCTAGTTTTGGTCTGGTTCAGATTTTTGGGCTCTGTCGGTTCGATGATCGGTCCGGTCTTGATAACATTGATGGGGGGCCACTTTTTGCCTCTAATGTCACCTTAGGAACATAGTATGACATTTGGAAACTTAATCCCCCCTCCAAATGTCATACTATGTTCTAATTAATGGCAGATGTTTCTGGTTGTCTTGATTGACTTAGGAAAATATGTCTAAAACCTTATGAAAACTCAAAGACATGACTCCAAACTTGGTCCAAGGGTGCAAGGGTTCTCATGCCATTGATTTTGAGGACCTAGACCCCTATTTATGGGCTTTAGGTGCCACTTTTCCCTCTTTACATTACAACTTTTTATGTTGAGGGACATTTTTTAATTAGCAAAAATTAAAAAATCCTATGCAAAACTTAATGAAATTCCGCAAGACTCTAGATGATGTCTAACATGGTAATATACAATGCTCCTAGACCTTAATTACCCTATGTACTCAATCATTAGAACACCTTCCACCACTTTGGAGGATTTTTGAGTGAAAAACTCAGATAATTAAAATCAGTGAAAATGAATTTTAATTATCCAAGGGAAAAAACACTTGATGCAAGGACTTCCCTAATGATAAAGTCTTAGGCTACTAAGTTTTATAGAAATCAACCCTCATGTTGACATTGTTATCACATATATAGTACTTGGGCTACCATACTCTATTTTTCAGATTTCAGTACACTTTTCAGCCAGTTCCCCTACATATGAGATGCTAAGATGAGCATCTAGGATGGATCATTATTTGACGATGGATTATAGTACTCTCCCATGCCATGACTGAGTCTCAGGACACTCAGATTTGAGGACCGATGTAGCCATTTAGCTAGTTGTAAAGCAGTTAGTAGTGCCCAGAGTTGTATCAGTGTTTTCTCATTGGACATATGTTGGTTCAGATGGATTAAATACATGTTTATGACTCGACTCATATTATCTTGTGTTATGGTTATCATTGTTCTTATACTCATTTTTGTGACATATATTAGCATTTAGTGTCATGATCTGGCGGTCATATAAATATGTGGACTTGGATGTATTGATATTATGTATGTCCCTACTTAGACCTGGAAGTTCTTGATCTATATTCATTGTTTTTACCCTCCTTGGGGAGAATAGAGGTAGTCATTTCCACCATACTTTGGCTTGCTAGTGTTGGTTTCATTATTACTCCACTCATCCATTACCTCCCAGTTGTGTTTCCAACCCGACTTACTACTTGACTTGTGGCATGGAGGACCTTTCCCCACTAGAGCCTCTTTGTAGGACAAGCTTCCCTGTTTATTTGTGTCTCGGCTTTGAGTTGCCTAGGTTGTGTTGGCTAAACTTGAAACAAGTAGCGCTGCCATCAATACAATGTATTTGGAAATGAATGAATATCTTGTGAAAAAGCCCATTCATGAAAAGTAGTGTTTTTAAACATACATGAATGAAAGGCAAGCCTAATGAAATTGGCTTTAAAGTTTAAAGTACATTGAAATGAATACCTTAAAACATTCATGAAAAGTAACATTTTTAAACATACATGAATGCATGAAGCCTCAATAATAAAAATCCGTGTAATAAATACATGGACCAAGGCTATGGAAAATCAAAGGCCCAAAAAAGCGATGGTTCTTAAAAGTTATATCCAAAGATTGCTGGCCTCATTTGTATTGATTTGGATTGTGAGCATTTGTCAAGGTGAATAAGCACCTCTGAACGTAACTTATCCATTGGTGAGACACTGCCATCCCCTGTGTTGTTGCTTGTTCGACATATGCTAGACTCTAGAGTGAGTATCCCCTTTCCATATCCAAAGTGTCACAATGTTGAGTTAGTGGTCACCCTTCAGCCTAGCCTTTTGAATTTTAGCCTTCACCCTTCACTAGCAAATTGATTACAACTATGAAGTGAGTATGGTCTTGAAAGTCTGGTCTGAGTTATAATTAATAAATGAAACCCTTTGTATTGGGTTGATAGATCGCCAATGAAATGATTGCTACTTGTTATAATTTGTTATTTGAATGATTTGTAGAGCATGTCTTAACCTTTAAACACTTGCAGCAGATGGATGTTGGCATGGGTTGTATTATTCATAGTTACATATATCGACGATATATCATCGACATCGCGATATATCGCGAGTCAAAGGAGCCGACGATATATCGCCATCAAAATATTGCGATATTTTCCTGAGTTTTTAATATATCGCGACACATTAAAATATTGCGATAAATTCAGTATATATCGCGATTCAATGGAAAATATCGGCCTGCTGATAAAAAATTAGTTTTTTTCGCCATAAAGAGGCTGCAGATGTGTTTTTCCGGTTCATTTGCACTTTGCGGCTTGGAGGAAGTGGAGGACTGGTGTCTTGAGCGATTTTCTACAAGAGAGGAAGAGGGCAAACCATCAAGCTTCCATTGCCATCTAAATCTATTCAGGTATGTATTCTATTTCTTTTAACTTTCATTCTTTTTCTTTTTGCTTGAGATTTGTTGGTTAATGTAGATTTAGTGTAGGGTTTAGGTTTAGATTTAGTGTAGGGTGTAGATTTGCCATTACAATCATAGCCTATAGGGTTTTATCCTTTTAGGTAGGCCACCCTCCATTTCTTTGAATGTTTGAATAATTTCATTGTTTTCAAAATTTTAAAGAAGAACATTTTAAAATTGATTCATTTTTGTTTGTTTGAACTTTGTTGTGGCATAAGGTGACACAATGCCAAAGCTATTGGATCCAATGTGGGAGTATGGGCAGTCAATTGACCCTAATAATCGGCAAAGGTTGAATTGCAAACTATGTGGGAAGGATATTTCTGGTGGAATTAGCCGCTTGAAATACCACATTGCCAAAATTGTTGGGCATGAAGTGGATGTTTATCCTGCTGTTACCCCACGAGTGATGCATATTGCAAACCAATCCATTCTTGACATGGCTAAGAAGAGGGACGAGAAGGAGGAATTCAGAAAAGAACTTGCATCTAGAACACAGTCACGAACCATGGGAGCCACAAGTGACATGCATTCCTTCTCCTCATCTACACGACCCCACATTCCACTGTGCCTTCTTCAACCTCACCTTATGTGGCATCGTATTCAAGGCAACCTTCTATTTGAACCATGCTCAAACAAAGGGAGAAGGAAGAGGCGGATAGAGTTTTGACAAAATGTTTTCTATGGGGTGATGTGCCTTTCAACATCGCCAAAACCAACCCCTACTATCATGCCATGTTTCAAGCTGCTGGCGCTATTGGTCCAGATTATAAGGGGCCTTCCTATAATGATTTGAGAGGGAGACTCCTTGATGAGGAGAAGGTTGATTGCACCTGGAGATTAGATGAGCTCAGACAGTCATATGGGCGGCCACCGGTTGCAGTGTTATGTTAGATGGATGGACTGATGGGAAGGGCAGATCCATTATCAATTTCTTGGTCAATTGTCCCAGGGGGACAATATTTATCAAATCTGTCGATGCATCTCCCTATGTTAAAGATGCACACTTATTATGTGATTTGCTGGATAAGTTTATCCAAGAGATAGGTCCACAATATGTTGTCCAAGTCATTACGGACAACGCTGCCAATTATGTTACTGCTGGGAGGATGCTTATGGAGAGGTATGCAAGCTTGTATTGGACTCCTTGTGCTGCCCATTGCATTGATTTGATGCTAGAGGACATGGGAAAACTTCCTTGGATCAAGGAAGTCATTGTTTCAGCTCGGAGTGTGACAAAATATATATACAATCATACATATGTTCTTTCACTCATGAGACGCTTCACGGGAAACAAGGAGTTGATGCGGCCTGCAATCACACGATTCGCCACTTCCTTCATTTCTCTTCAGTCTATGCATAAGGTTATGATGGAGTTGTAGCGGATGTTTCTTTCTGATGAGTGGGCATCTTGTGTTGATAGCACCAAACAAGATGGGCAAGCCATTGCTCAAATGGTGCAATTTGATTTGACTTTTTGGGCATGATTGAAGGAGGTATGTGCCATCAGTGAACCTTTGGTAAAGGTTCTTCGTTTGGTTGATGGTGAAAAGCCCGCAATGGGCTACTTGTATGAGGCCATGGATAGGGCCAAGGAAGCTATCCATCACTACTATGAGGACAAGGGGGAGGTGGGACTCACAAGACGAGCTGAACTATGGAGTGTGATTGATGAATGATGGAATAATACTCTCCATCGTCCTATTCATGCAGCTACCTCAACCCTGCTTTCTCTTATGCATGTGGCTTTCAGTTTGATGCTGAGGTCATGGATGGCTTTCTCCAGTGTATTTAGAGAATGGTGTTAACTCCCTT
>LPNX010850093.1:129522-261491 GCA_001517045.1 Pseudotsuga menziesii | reverse complement strand
ATTCAGATGCCATTTCATTGGATGACATTGACACTACCAGCAAATGGAGGGTGGAGACGGAGGATCCTGTGATGGATGAGGCACCTGAATGGTTGGAGGAAGAGGGGGATGGTGATGCAGATCTGTCGGAGGAGGAGGGGGAAGAGGGGGATGTTGATGTTCCACTTCCAGAGGATGACTATGACTATGAGGACATTGAGGAGGAGGTTGATACTCATTTGCAGTGCTGACCAACTCCAATGCCACTACCTCCATAGAGTCATACAGTTGGGACTGGGAAGAGACAGCTCACATTCACCTCCCCCTCATCCACAACATCTACTCGAGTAGTTGGAGGTTCTAGTTCCACCCCAGGCTCATCTGGACCACCTCTACGACCACCTATTGCTTCTAGAGGAAGAGTGGTGCCATTGCCCTTGACTCGTAAAAGGGGTAGATTGATTAGAGGATCATCCTCAGGGAGTCGATGACTTGATTCCTATTATTTATCATTGTACTATAATACTATGTTGGTGTCCTATGTCTAGAATCTATACACTATCTACATGCCTCATGAGTCATGATGATTCATCTCTTGAGAGACATTTATTTTGATCATTTGATGTGATTTTCTATAATTCCATCAAGAACACATTTCAGTATTTTCAGTATTTTGATACTTTATACTATATAGTCGAACTCGATATTTGATCATGATCCACCATTTGACATGTTATGCATCTTATATATGAGTTGTATTTTAATATTTATGTGGAAATGTGTTTATTTGATGTTGTTGTTGCTTTAGATGTTAAAAAAATGGAAAAAAATGTTTATTTTTGTATTTTTTAATGCAAAACGACATTTGCCGATATTTTCGTCGTTGCTGTCGATAAGTTTCATTCCGGACCCCCGACGATATATTCGCCGACACGATATATGTAATATTTACAGATCATTATTTTTTTCTGTCTGGGAATATTAGAATTATTCTTGATCATGCAAAGATCTGTAGGGTGTATGAGTATGCACCTTAGATGGATTTGGACTACCTGAGTCCAATGAGACAACTTGTTTTCAGTTCCGAGCAGTTACAGGGATGATCTGGCTCAGTGTACCATTTTGGTACATTTTTACCTTGCTGGATGGTCTGTCTGAGTAGAGAGATGATTTTTTTGGTTCTCCTAGGGCGCTGTATGAGGAGGGGGTGGTCCAACCACTTGATTTTACCATATTACCCCTCTCCCAGAGAGCTTGGTGGGCTCAGTTGGATAATGCAGGCACCCTAGGAGGCAGGTTTGGGCATATCACGTTTCCCAAAGCAGATAAAAAATAATTGAAATGGCTACTGAGGCAAGGAAATGGCATGGGATGAGTTTTGATGATGAGTGTGATGTCTTCCACTCGTCCAGCAGTTGCAACACTTGGATGGACCCACATCCATCTCTCCGACAGATTTTATTATTTTCTGGAGCTTTTGGAGGCTCACGATTTCCTCAGAAAGGCACTATTTTGGCATTTAAAAAATTATATTATTTTATTGTGCCATGGGAACACACTAGGAGAGTTAGTTAACACTCCCTGGACCCACCATGAGCTTTACATATTTTTATTTGAGTGAGATCCCCTCTCCTAGGGTAATTTGGTCCATTTTTATATTATATTATTGTATTGATCCATGTATTCTATGTTGAACTCATCTCAACCGTTGATTAGAACATGTTAATCTTTTAATCTTAGCCACCCATTTGAAAAGTGGTTATGATTTTGGTTTTCTCATTCCTATTTAGAGGAGAGAGCTTCTCATTTGTAAGGGGTCTTTGGCTCTTGGATCTGGATAATAGAAAACTATTCTTGTGGAATTTTTTTGGATCTCCTTTGCATCTGGTGTTCTTAGATGGTGATTGGGAAATTTATTGCTTCCTAGCATTTGGGTATTTTTTTGTGAGATCTATATATTTTTGGGAAACATTGTCTTGTCTATAGGAGGGCGACTTCAACTTGGGCGTTTTTGCAGGGGTTCCTCAACTCGCTTGGCTTGGATGTGTTTTGTATCAGGGGGTTTTCATTAGTATCGATGCGATCTATGATTTCATCTTGCTATTTTTTTGTAGCATTTGTTCTTGGGCGTTTTTGCAGGGGTTCCTCAACTCGCTTGGCTTGGATGCGTTTTGTATCAGGGGGTTTTCATTAGTATCGATGTGATCTATGATTTCATCTTGCTATTTTTCTGTAGCATTTGTTCTTTTCTCATGACGCAACAAATATGATATGGTTGACGTTTGTTGTGCAAGAGAGAGGGCGCAGTGGCTTCCTTGGACAAATCGTTTTACATAGAAGCTCCTTCAAATCTTCTCAAATTGATCGGGACGACATAGATCATCATCATCAAGGCATCTACAAGGTTATCCAGGTAAGATCTACATGTTAGTCTTTTCTCTTTCTAGATCTCAATTCATTGACATCTTCATTTTCATGTTAAAACCCTAAATATTAAAAAACCAAAAAATATTATAGATCAAACCACTTGATCTCGGGGCAAACCATTTCTGGGTTTGTAGATCGGGTCAAACCCTAAGTGGGTCTTCCTCAACGTTGGGCTAAAAGTGACTCCATTGGGCCCAAATCCCAAGGCACTGTTCTCTAAACCCTAGCGCTACCCCTTTTTTTTCCTCTTTCTCCTGCGATTTGACCTTTTCCTTATGGCTCGGGTGCTTTGACACTATCATACCTTCTCTCGAGTCTATCCTGTGGTACTAGATAGCCCCAATCCTGTTTTTACCCTCCATGCGTTGGTCACGTTTTCCAAGGCAGTGGACATCTCCATCTTTTACTAGTACCTTAATCTCGGATCTAGTATTGGGCTTATAGGTCACTTGTGTCTTGAACTTGGATTAACTTTCACATCTCACAAACCCTGATCCAAGCCCTAGTTCACCTTGTGACGTCATCCATAGATCTAGGGTTTCCTCCACCTTACACCTTACGTACTTCAACTCGATTTGATTTGATTTGGTGTTTAGGGCTGATCTCTCCTGTCGGGAGTAGATCTGGGTCTCCCCCATTGTTGTCTTGGGCCAAGATAACATCAAGTGAAGATTGCCTTGATTGACGTGACAACCATCCATTTGGGAGTCGAGGCTATCTTGGTTCCACCTCTTTAGTTGCCCATCCCTCTACCATCCATCCTAGATCCACCTCATAGAGGCAACTACAAGATCGGTGATAACATACATATTATTACAAAATCTCCCGCAGGTGTGCGGAAATTTCATGGAGAGGAGTTAAGAGGAGAAAGACAAGGAACTTCCTTGCTTGAAAAACTTTGCCAGGTACATCTTTCTCGTCTTCAAGGTACACGGTACATGGTTGCCCACCGAGTTAGCTTGGTGGTCATTAGGCACCACGTCAAGAAATATTCAAGACATCTTGTAAAAATGATCATATCTCTAGCAAGAGCAACACAAGTGGATTAGATCTATCAAAAGCACAAGATAAAATTGCATGCATCTCATCTCATCAACCTTGAAAGGCCAAGCTCGTGGTAAGAGTAACAACAACCAATTAAGGTTTTCATCGATTGTGAGCATGAGAACCTTCTAATCCACCTTAAAACCTCTGACAACTAAAGCAACAACCTCAACAAGGTTACCTCCCTCTTTCTGAGAGAATCCTAAAGCAAGAGTGTCATCATGATCAACTTCCTTTGCTTGAAAGAATCATACAACCTTGTCACTAGTACTCATTACTACTTCCATTAGCTACGAGTCTGGATTCAATCACTGGTATTGTCATGGCTTTTGAACTTATCTCCAAGTTAGGTCTTCCATACCCTTTTTCAATTCCAAATGGTCCAAGATGAGAGTACACATGTGAAGAATACAACTTGAAAGATCCACTCTCCAAGATCAGGTATAAAGTACAAAGGGAGAAAGATCATTACTAGCTTAGCATCACTCAAGCTTTCATATCCATGATCAATCTCTCTGCAAATGTATGTGATGTACAACTAATATTATCCTTTAACATTGGAAACTCCCTCCACAACTCAACCAAAACAAATCAACCAATAATCAACAATCTATCATTGAATGATTTGGCCGATCCTAGGCTTCAAAAATCATCAAACCATTTAATGGTTAAGCATGCCTATCAGAGGCATCAATCCACTCCAAACACTAGTATTGATTGGAAATTTGGAACAAATCAACCACCTATGATAGGTTCTCTTAGGCATCACACCAATTGAAATATATATCACATACTGAGCATCAATGAAGTAGATCCTCCACCTATCACAGGTGTCTTTCGTCCTTCGTTCTCTAATATTGACAAAATTACCATGGTTAACCCAGTTTCAATGACACTAGGTCAAACAACAGTAGAGAGTCGAGCTAGCCTTAAGTGCCACAGTTCATAAAAAATTCCAAAAACCAAGAGCTTTCCTAGGAGTGAAACCAGGCTTTGAAACAATTGTTCACAATTGACATAGATAACAAAATTGACCAAAGAAATATTTTCAGACCTGCCTTAAATAGTGCCATATTGACATTACAATAAAGCAAATTAGATAGAAACTTACATAACAAAACCTAGGCCTACCCATGGTTGTCATCCTTGCCTTGAATAGTCGCATTTGAGGAGTTCCCCTTTGGTGCTCCCAGACACTTTCTCGATCCTCTGCATCCATGTAAAATGGAGCGTTTATTGCTTTGCCTAAAGTCGTCCAGCAAGTTGTGGATCTTGTCCAAATCTTTTGAATTCTCCCAATGATCCTAAGAGTCTTCGTTTACTGAAGCTCCTCCTCAATAAGAACACATGCCAAGATATTTTAACCATCTGGTATGGATTGATGGGATCCTGTTGTTCGGTGTCCTGCTCCCGAGTCTCGATGGATCGAGCTTCCATCATATCAACTACACGTTTGATGTGTGGAGAAATGGGCTGACTATAAGAGTTGGTTGACTACCCAGCTTCATCTCCTGAGTGAGCTTTGCTGCTCCCACCCTTGTGACACCTTGCCCATTGTCGTGGACTCATCGCACTATTATCTTTCGCCGAATGCACTTCAACTTGGAGTTTAGGATCCACCAACTTCCTCGCATAGAAAAACACACAGTGCACCCTCTAATAATGAAATGGACAGAAGGCCATTGCCCATACAACTTTGTTAGCTTGGAGGATTTCCTCCCAACTTGCTTTGACATTAATTCCATCCTTGTCACTCCTTGCACGAGCATCGTATGAGTTGTTTCCATCCATTATCTTTGCATCATTGCTAACATGCTCCAGAATCCTCTCGAGTGCAGTGTGATAACCGGGCATTAAAGTTCCTATGGCCGTCATTCCATTGCAACAAAGGTCGCGCATGCGTGGGCTGAAATTGGTGTCCTTCGTCCTCCGTATCTGACTCCACATTCCTATCGATTTAAGCCTCACCTCATACGAACCAGGCTGAGAGCCACGCACTTTAGTTAGATTTCTCCCACCTATATTCATCGATAGGTCAAGTGTACAACTAATTAATGGCATCATAACTGCTCGTTTGGGTCACGGTGATCTGCGGCCACATCCGGGGGCATACATCAAGCTTCAAACATTAGCATCGTTGTCTTCCTTAGAGTTTACAAACCCTAGCCATGTTGCATCAAACAAGTACATGGCAAGACAACTCTAGTGCTAGACTTGAAATCTACATGCCCATCCTAAGGTTTGTCTCAATTCCTAGGTTTTCAACTCTTGCATCAACACAAACATTAAGATCTCTGTGGAACATCAAGGATACGATAACCAAGTCTTCTTCCAAGGAATGCATCATACCAAGCTCAAGGCTCATCATTGTAGTATCTCCATGACCTTGCCCTAGCCTCTCATCCCACAAGATAAGGTAAGATAATTTTATTAATGTCCAATGAATGACCACAAAAGTAGGTCAATGGGACTAAAGTATGAGTACAATGTGGGAGTGCAAACGCAACTCCTAGAAAATGCCAAAACTAAGATAAAATTAAATAAAGAAAGATACAAGTAGTAGTACAACCTCCTAAACATGTATATATCCGTATCAAAGGTACGGGATGCATAAATGCTAAAATGCAAAATTCATAGCGAGTTTGCCCAAGACTGGTGTTACCAACTAAGTTGCACTAAGTTGGATTTCTAAACGAGCCGCCAAAGATGAACAATCACTTGTTCAAAATTCAGAGTTCAGAAGTCCTTGCAGGCCTTCCTAGGCCCTTTTAAATTTTTTTTTTGAACATGTTCATGCCCCATGGGGAATTGTAATAAAATGAGTTAGCATGATGGCTTTATGTAAAAGGTTTGGCTGCTTAGGACTAATTCATTAATGCATTATTCTAGGGTGTTTTTTCCTTGTTAATTATTTATTGTTTTTAAGCAATAAATAATTTTCGAGTTTTTCACCCAAGCCTCCAAAGCTGGAATAATCGCATTAATTAATTAAGCCTTAGGAGGTTATTAAAACCTATGTGTTGATGTATATTACGATGCTATTCATTATTTTGAGTCATTATGAACATGTCCCAAGTCCCCCATAGGTTTTTTTTTTAATTTTCCGGAAAAAAAAAATATATATATATATATATATATATATATATTTTTTTTTTTTCCGTTTTTACAGGCTTTTTTTAATAAGTTAAAATGTAAAAGTGTAAATTTTGAAGATGTTCTGGTGCCATAATGTGAATTTTGAAGATGTAAAGATGAGCCTCTTTGCCCTATCTTTAGAAGTTGATGCTTTTGAATGGTTCTCTAATCTGGCCAATAATAGCTTCAAGACCTTTGCAGAGTTTGAGACAACCTTCAATTCAAGATGGGGTGATAAGAAAGAAAACCGACACTTGTTAGCTGCCTTGACCGAGACAAAGAAGAAAGAGAATGAGACAATCAAGGAATTTAATAAAAAATTCAATGATCTAGTTTCAAGGTTGCATAAAGATATTAAGCCTCCCGATGCCTCGATTCTCATCTACTACATAGAAGCCTTTGAAGGAGAAATGAGATACCAGCTTTTAGAGATAAGGAGCCAACAACCCTTCAGGGTGCTATGCAAACTGCTGAAAAAATAGATAGAAACATGCAAGCATCAGGAAAATCCAATCTACCTGGGTTTTCTAGAAATAGTGTTTCCATTTCAAAATCACATGATTCCAAGGGAAGAGCAGTTGAGCCAGAAGGTAAAGATCAGACTAGGGAATCCATCAAGGAAATAACAAAATTAATGAAACAGATGATGGTCAACCACACTTCCCAACTGAATGCATTCCAGAGTAGATTGATGACTATGGAGAAAACTCACATTGCTCAAAATCAAAGGAGTTTTCAACCAAGGCCAAACCAGGAGTGGAAGAAGAAGTATCCTCCCCAAGAGCAGAGACCTCCTAACCAACTTGAAACAAATAACATGGTTGATGAGGTTCCTCCCTATTGTAGATCTTGTGAAGAATTCCATGAAGAATCTACTTGTCCAAATTTTTGCTACATCATGGAACAAGAACAGATAGAGACAAGCAATTTTGTGGGTTATCCTAGATATCCTGAATACATAAATAATACCAGGACTGTCCATCCTATCTCCAAAGATAAGTGGAAACAAGCAAGGGAATATAGTCAAGAAAAGGATAATGCTACAAAGATATTTGGGGAGAAGCCTACTCTTGAGTAGATCATGGAAAAATACAAAGACAGGGTCTATCAAAGAAGGAGTGTCATCCCAACCAAGTCAGATCAACACATGGAAAAGGTAAAAAAATCTCCCCATGTAGATCTGAATATTGATTGGGTAATTGGTTGTCTAGTGCTAAAATCCCTGTCCCAGTAATTGAGATCCTGAAAATTCTAGTCAAAGGGATATTTTCATGAAAACCTTAGAGGAACCTAAGGAAAAGAATGTTGAGAAACCTAAAGAAGTGATTACTGAAAAGACTGAGGAGAAGGTAGCCAACAAGAACAAAGAGACAACTTTGAACAAACCGGTTGAGAGTTCTACTAGGAAACAAAACAATTTTAATGAAGATACTCCTATTGTTTTGCATAGTAGAGATCCCAACAAAGAAGATCATCCTCCCTTCTACATATCATTGATTGCAAATGATAAGTTGCTACACAATTGCATGCTTGATTCGGGTGCATCCTCGAACATCATGACCAAGAAAGTTATGGAGAAAATGGGTTTAAAGATAACATGACCATACTAGAATGTGTGTGCCATGGACTCGAGGGAAATTGATGTTGTGGGTATAATTTTGAATTACCCAGTCAAGTTAGCTGCCTACCCAGACATTGGTGTGACCATGGACATTGTAGTCATAGATGTACTTGATATATGGGGAATGTTGTTGTCTAGGAAGTGGGCTGCCTCCCTTGGAGGATCCATCCAAATGGATTGGACCTATGCCATGATTCCAGCTTTTGAGGATGCACATGTTAAACTATATAGGGAAAAGGAAAGGAAATATCATGTTGAAGATCCTGATGAGCCTGATAATGAGTACATCTGCGAGATGGATAGTCTGGGAAACCATGCCATCTATGCTAACTACCTTATACCCATCAGAGAGAAAGCAAAGAACGAAGAAGTAGATAAACTATGGAGGATGAGTTTTGATGGGGCTTTTTCCAAGTCAGGAAAAGGGGCAGGGATTGTCTAAACTTCACCATCAAACTAGAAGTTTAACTTTGCTTATAGACTTGAATTTGATGCATCTAATAACGTAGCCGAGTATGAAGCACTTCTTCTAGGGCTTGAAGTTACAAAGGACATGGGCATTAAGGTGTTAAGTATCAAAGGTGATTCGGACTTGATTGTTTCCCAAGTCAAGAATGTGTTTTCTTGCAAGTGTGGAAGACTAAAAAAGTATAGGAATACTGTATGGGACACCATGGAATATTTTGATGATTTAGACCTCATGGCAGTGCCTCGCTTAGAAAACAGTGAGGCAGACAAATTAGCAGTAGCAGCTTCTACCTTAGAGTTCATTGAAAAGTTGATAAAGGGAAATGGGAATTTTGAAATAAATTTTAGGTCCTCTATCCTAGATAACTTAAACCATTGGCAAATGTTTAAAGATGACAAGCAGATTATAAACTTCATCAATAACATGAAAGAGTTTTCAGACTTTCAAGTCAGTTTTCAGAAGGAAGAATCCTACAAGGAGGAAGATGAGCAGCCTAGCAATTATGTTCCTCAGAAGGTAGTAGAATGAGAAAGAGCCTTTGATAGGCAGGACAAGTGTAAGAATAAAGAAAACAGAAAACTAGAGGATTGCATAGAAATAAACATTGGCACCGAAGAAAAGCCAAGAAAAATAAAAATTGGGAAAGGGACTTCTATGAAAGAGAGAAATGATTTGATTGAGTTGGTAAAGGAGTTTAGAGATGTGTTTGCTTTTACATATGATGAACTTAAAGCTTATCGAGATGATGTGTTTCAGCATACAATCCCATTAAAACCAAATTCCAAACCCTTTCGACAGAAGCTCAGAAGAATAAACCCCAAGTTAGCCCACGTGGTCCAACAAGAGTTACAGAAAATGTTGGCAGCAGGCATCATTGCTCCAACAAGATAGTCATCGTGGTGTTCAAACTTGGTTGTTGTTAGGAAAAAGAATGGACAGTTGAGGATATGCATTGATTTCCGAAATTTGAACATCTCATGCATAAAAGATAACTATCCTTTGCAAGATATGGAGACCTTGTTGTAAAGGGTGACAGGGTCAAGCATGATGTCTATGCTTGATGGGTTCTCTGGGTATAACCAAGTCTTGGTTAAGAAAGAAGATCAACATAAGACCACTTTCACTTCACCTTGGGGAACGTTTGAATATCCAAGGATGCCCTTTGGTCTTTTGAATGCAGGTGCAACTTTCCAAAGAGTTATGGATTATGCTTTCAATGAGTTAATTGGAAAGATAATTGAAATCTATCAAGATGACCTTACTGTTTTCTCCAAGGAAAGATCTGATCATATAGGTCATCTTAGGAAACTGTTTGAAAGATGTGGAAAGTTTGGCATTTCTTTGAACCTTGCCAAGTCAGTTTTGGGTATAGATGAAGGTAAGTTGCTTGGGCATATTATTTCTAAGGATGGTGTGAAAATAGACCATGAAAGAGTAGAGGCTATAAAGAAGGTCCCCTTGCCTCAAAATAAGAAAGACTTACAGTCCTTTAATGGCCAAATCAATTTCATAAGAAGATTCATCCCAAACTTAGCTGAGTTAATGAAACCTATGCAAAAACTACTTAAAAAAGATGTTAAGTTTGAGTGGGATAGTGAAGGAAAAGAAGCCTTTAGAAGCATCAAAGATTGCATAGCAAGGCCCCCAGTCTTGACTAGCCCAGATTATTCCAAAGAGTTCTAGATTTTTTTCCTTTGCCTTAGAAGATATTATTGTCGAAGTCTTGTTGCAGAAGAACAAAGAGGGTCAGGAACGACCAATTGCCTTTAGGAGTAGGTCCTTACATAATTCAGAGCTAAAGTACACTATAATGGAAAAACATCCCTATGCCCTTGTCAAGTCCCTGAAATAGTTTAGAACTTATGTTGGGTACTTTAAAGTAGTTGGTTATGTTCCCCATTCAGCAGTAACCGACATCCTATCTCAGCGAGATTGCCTTGGTATAAGGGGAAAGTGGGTATGACTTAGAGATTAAACCCGACATCCTATCCAAGAATATGACTTAGAGATTAAACCCACCAAGTTAATCAAAGGTCAAGGTCTTGCTAAGATGATGACTGAGGGAAATGAGTAGGCCTTATAGTATGATTTGTCAGAACAGTTTATCAACCTCAGCCAGTTCAACAAAATTTCAACGTCTTCAACATAAACAATGGTATTTAGATATAATTTTCTATCTCCTCAACTTGACTTGTCCTGAACATCTAGTCGGCCACAAGAGAAGGTTGTCAAGGTTACAAGCCACTAAGTATTGTCTTACTCAAGATGGTTTGGGTTGGAAAAACCCGGATGGTCTCATACATAGGTGTGTAGATGAAGAAGAGTCTAAGAAACTCTCAGAAGAATTTCACTCAGGATTTTGTGGTGGTCACTTTGCAGACAAAACTACAGCCCACAAAATTCTTAGAGCAGGATACTATTGGCCCACCTTATTCACTGATGTGCACAAGGCTGTTAGGAATTGCCAGAAGTGTCAACTATTCACAGGAAAACAAAAACTTGCCTCACTACCTTTAAAGCCAGTAGTAGTCCAAGCCCCTTTTCAGCAATGGGGTCTTGATTTCATTGGTAAGTTTAAGGATAATTCAAGTAATGGTTACACTTGGATTTTGACCGCAACCGATTATTTTACCAAGTGGGTAGAGGCCATACCTACTAAAGCAGCAACCGAGAAGGTAGTAATGGATTTCCTTGAAGATAAAATCATTACTAGATTTGGGGTGCCAACTAAGATAACCATTGATAATGCCAAGGCTTTCAGCTCAATAGCCATGTCTTCATTATGCTTTAAGTATGGTATCATCTTATCCCATTCCTCGAATTACTATCCCCAGGGAAATGGTCTTGCTGAGTCAAGCAACAAAAACTTGATGACCATCGTTAAAAAGATTGTTGGTGATAATAAGAAGTCTTGGGATAGTAAAATCAAGTTTGCACTTTGGGTAGACAGAATAACCAAGAAAAGTGCAACATGAAAGTCTCCTTTTGAATTAGTCTACGGCACGAATGTGACTTTACCAATTCATCTCAAGTTGCCAGTGTATCAGGTTCTACAAGAGTCAGGATCAGATCAGGATGCATGGGTTGGTAGAGTTGGATGAAGTCAGAAGTAGGGCAGTTGATCAGAGTGTCAGTAATCAAAATAAAATTAAAAGAACTTTTGACAAGTCATTTAGGCCTAGAGCTTTTCAGAAGGGAGATACAGTATTGCTATGGGACAAACGAAGAGAAAAGCCTGGCAAACATGGAAAGTTTGACAGTTTATGGATGGGTCCCTATATAGCCAGTGTTAATTCATTTCATTTAAGCGACATGGATGGTGAAAAGCAGAATTTGCCACTGAATGGGCAGCTTCTGAAGTTATTCTTCAGTGACAACATCTGATGCCCAGGGGGGCATCTTTGTATCATGAATTTCTAACTCTTCCTTTGCATTTTATTTCCTAGTTTAATTTCTGTATAATAGATTGTTTACATGTAAATTCTTTTATTGTATATCATTTTGTATTATAAATTGCAACTTGTTATTTCATTTGGTTATATATGCATGTGACTGACCTATGTAGTTTTGTGCAGGAACAAGAGATTCAAGGATTCTCGTATGATCAATTTTCACGAAGTTCAGATCAATCACACGTCCCACAGTTGGAGCCAGATGTTACCAACTAAGTTGCACTAAGTTGGATTTCTAAACGAGCCGCCAAAGATGAACAATCACTTGTTCAAAATTCAGAGTTCAGAAGTCCTTGCAGGCCTTCCTAGGCCCTTTTTAAATTTTTTTTTAACATGTTCATACCCCATGGGGAATTGTAATAAAATGAGTTAGCATGATGGCTTTATGTAAAAGGTTTGGCTTCTTAGGACTTATTCATTAATGCATTATTCTAGGGTGTTTTTCCTTGTTAATTATTTATTGTTTTTAAGCAATAAATAATTTTCGAGTTTTTCACCCAAACCTCAAAAGCTGGAATAATCGCATTAATTAATTAAGCCTTAAGAGGTTATTAAAACCTATGTGTCGATGTATATTACAATGCTATTCATTATTTTGAGTCATTATGAACATGTCTTAAGTCCCCCATAGGTTTTTATTTTATTTTCCGGAATTATATATATATTTTCTGTTTTTACAGGCTTATTTTTAATAACTTAAATGTAGAAGTGTAAAAAGTCATAAAAGTGTGGCTAGGAGGTTGTTTTTGCCATGGGGGTGCTCATTTTCTAACTCAGAGCACCCACTTAACCCTTAGACCCACTTTCTTAAGTTTTCGAGTAATTATTCAACCCCAAAATTAATAATTACTTGAAAAACCCAAAAACCCAAGAACCCAAGAAAAAATGAAATATTAAAAAATTCGGCAATTAAAAAAATAAAAGATAATTGCTAAAAAGAGTTGGGTGACTTGGCAAATCATTTTGGCAAGTACCCGGGCAAGGGAGACAAGCTAGATGTTGCTATTTCAATGAATTTCATGAGTTGTGGGTTTCCTCTCCAAGTGGGGATGTTAGCTTGGGTGGAAAAGCTCATGGATTGGAAAAAGGTTTGAGTTTTAGCAAGTGGCATGGCCATCATTGGATGTTGCCATAAGATGCATCATTTTCCACCTCACTACACCTCATAGCCACCTCTTCAACCCTGGCACATCCTTGATGAGGATGCATCCCCTCTCTCTTTGTTGGTTTTCTATTTAAGCAAGGCAACCCCTCCTCATTCTTCACGAATGAGTTGGGCATTGAACCTTTGCTCTTGTATGTTATAATTTTCATCATTGTGGAATAAAGTGAAGGCTTTGGAGGCATACTTGTGTCGGGCATTAGTGTGTGGTGATCTCTTGCTGTGTATGAGGTATAACTGTATCGATTTCTTGCTTCATTCTTAATTGTTCTAACCGGTTTTTCTGAAGGATAAATAAGTAGTTTCTTATTTGTTTCTTGAGTTATTTATGCAAGTAGATCTTCGATTTGTATGTTTTACTTTTTTGTATGCATACTATCTAGTTTTTCTTTTGCTTAAATACTCCCGGATATAATGCTTTGGTGTAGTATTGTTCAAATTTATGTAGGAATATCTAGCGTGGAGGATTGATGGATCTTGTTTGATTCCACCACATCTCTGCAATTTGTTTTGATAAGATTCAAATTCCTCCGCTCTCTACTTGAGGACTCCATTGCCCAAGCTTCAAAGCTTTGAGGGCATCTTTCTTTTTCTCCATCCGTCACATTAAGAAATTTAAATTTTTGGTTACTAGTTTTCATTTTGCATATTCGAATCCCACTGAAATATTGAAATATCTTAGCTTTCTGATTTATATATGCAAATTTAAATATTCAGATTTGATTATTAAAGTTTTATTGTACAAGATCTGATTGCAAGCAAGTACTAGTTTGATTCCTAAAATTTTCTATCTTTAAAGTACTTAAATATTCTTGATCAAATTTTTATGTTTTAATGATTTCCCATCATATTTAATAAAAAATTGTTCGCTGTTTTGCAGCAAAGATTGGTCTGATAATGAGGCATTTTGGCGAAATTTTGAAGATCCGAATCAAACCGGAAGCCCCTCTTCTCATACTTCTTCCATTGGTCATTTATCAAAGGCCTTTAATTGTAAAAAACTTGTTGTTCCTATTCTACAAAGGAACACAAGTACTTCTTTCTTCAAGTCATTGTAAAAAAGAGAAGCAAGTGGGCAACCAAGTGCCCACACCTCATCCCCCCAAGGGGGATTCGCACTGTTTTGGTTTTTTCCTTTTTTAGATTTTCTTTACTTTTTTTTAGTTTATTTTAAGTTCCTAAAGTAAAATTAACCCAATCCCACTGTGTTCTCGGTAACGAGAGTATCAGCATCGAGATTTTAAAAACTCATACTTAGCTTTAAAAAACTTAAATATCCAAGACTTTAAGGCCCCGTATGCTCTACACCGCTGCAGCTTGTCTGATCAGTTGGCTGTATCAGAAAGGGATACGAGTTACTAGATTTAATAGAAAAATCCACACAAGTGATTTTTTTGAGAACTCGGGAGGTTGCAAAGGGTAACTACTACAGAGTCAAGGGGCTACTCCAAGCAGGTTCATCCTCGCCCCGTTGGACACTTGGTATTACCGCTTTAGCACTTAGTTCGAAGGGACTTTACTTGTTGGGCCAAACCCACAATTAACCCACTCCCTTGATTACTCACTTAATAATCTTAAAATTGACCAACTAAGACAACTGCAATACTTCACGAGACTTCACTAGCAACCCTTACACAAGCACTCCATTAGCACTGGTCTATTTTGGCATTCTTATTTATTTTTATGCTTAAGTTAATTTATGTGTTCTGTGGAATGCTATTTGATGTGCTAGTTATACATATCATTTGCAGTTCATCTTAGTTGTGATATTTTATTTCATCTCATCTCCTAGACTAATTGTTTTATTTCATAGATTAAACACCATAATTTATTTTACTAGGGACCACCCCCCTTGGCTTCGCTAGGAGAGAGCCTAGACGGAGGAGTCAAGATTAAGTGACAACACTTGACTCTTTATTGCCCCCAAGGTCGCACCCAGTGGCTTGAAGATTTCTGCCACGTGACCCGAGGTGTGAATTAGGCAGCAACAACTGGATAGCTCAAACAACTCAGGATCCTCACAATCTTGTCAAGGGAGGAAGATTGCATGAGGGAGCTAAAGTTAAGTCCGGTGATGTCAAGATCTCTTGGGTTTGATAGTCGAGGGCAAGGGGGCGAATGG
The DNA here is from genome assembly GCA_001517045.1 of Pseudotsuga menziesii. Taxonomy (NCBI): domain Eukaryota; kingdom Viridiplantae; phylum Streptophyta; class Pinopsida; order Pinales; family Pinaceae; genus Pseudotsuga; species Pseudotsuga menziesii. The sequence continues at coordinate 246,080 of LPNX010850093.1, read as the reverse complement.
GTTGCCTGCTTGCTATCAGGGCTCTTCGGCATCGTCGGGGTGTCTGTCTGTATGACCTTTGGGGGATCTAGAAGAGAGGAATACACCTAGCATTCAAGGCCGAAGGAAAGAAACTTTGGATAGATCGTTGGCGACTTCGTTGGGGCTATGAGGGGGGACTTGATGAGCGAGAGGCGCCTTGCTATGGATCTTGGTGGCCCTAATCCCTCTGACTCTCTGAGAATGAATGGACTGATGGGTGGTTCGACTACTCTGAACTGGTCTCAATAAGATCAATCGGTCTCCTGGAGGGGGAGGCTGGGGGGAGGACCCAAGGTCTCACCACTCTGCTGTCGGAGTTCTCTAGGGCTCTGCATGTCGCTTGTTGCTCTGATCTAACGAGTCAACGCTAAAATAAGAGTCAACCATCCTGGTCCTCTCAAGGCAGGGTGGGATGTGAAGGATTTGTGACCTATGGATGAATATATCCTTGATGAAGAGGGCGAGGCATCTCTGGTCTTGATATTGAAAGGAGGTGGAGAGGGACCCCCCTGAGTCCCTGTAGAGGCAGTGATCATAGTTGCAAAAATCTTCGATGTTTCAAGAAATCGCGAGATTTTCAGCTCGTCGGGTGATTTTTTCACTCGATTTTTTCTTGAGATATTGTCGATTTTTCTCGATTTATCTTGAGATATTGCCAATTTTTTTCCAATTTTTTCTAAAGGCTAATATGTTTGCAATTTTTTTCTTCTGAAGGCTAATATTTTTCCCGAGCCTGTTATGAAATTTGCCCTTGCAGAGCATTCTTACGACACAGAGCATTATATACATATAAAGAATACTAAGATGTTGGCTAAGGTTGAAAAGAAGAATAATACGCTGAACATCGATCATGGGCTTAATTTGAGCAAAAAATAGAGACCGGTTATGCACATTCTTTGAACTTGGGAAGGGATACATCTCTTTATCTATGTCGACCCTCATTGAATAATGGAGTATTGGTTTGATGGTTTGATCATTTGGTCTTCTTTGATGTCTAAAGTTGGCTGCTGTGTTTAATCTATTTCACTAGAGGCCAACCATTCATGGAGTGCTCCACTCTGGCTTGAAGCAGCTAGCTATAGAGTTGGTTTCTGGATTTCTTCTTCTTATAGTGCTTCAAGTGTGACATCTCCTTGAAGATGGGGCTATATCTTAACTCTTAATAGTCGAAAATGTTGAACATTTAAAAATTAAAATACATGAAGGCTTTTCCATAATTCTATTAGAATTGTAATCTCAAAATATATTTGCAGTTAGTATTAATCCATGAGATATTGGACTAGTGTTAACCACAACTTGTGGAAATCCATTTCCATTGGGACAAAACCATATAGAAAATTTTAGTATCCTAGTCAAACTGTTTAATTTCATTTATTATTGTTATTGACTCATGATGATGATCATGAGATACATTTGCTATATTTTTTGATGACTCAGGAGTTAGGATTCAGGACACGATTCATTTTTGATGTGTGATGTATCACTAGACATCTTATATGTCTTATATATTAGTTTTCTTTCCATATTTAGGTGGCAATGTGTTTATTTGATGTTCTTGTTGCTTTAGATGTTTAAAAATTGGAAAAATGAATGTTTTTGTATTTATTAAAGTTTGTCGATATATTGTTGATGTTTGTCGATGTGTTCTCAAGATATTCTTAAATGATGTTTTCTGATCCTATAGATTTTTTCGCCGAGACAATGTTTGCAACTTTGGTAGTCATATCACTGTCTGGTCTAATAGTATAAGGGGCATCGAAAAATGAGATGCATCACTGTCTCCGACTCCTGTAGATGGCACATTTGGCAGATCTCATCGGATCGTGGTAGATGGTGGTTAGTCTCCACTCGGAGTTGATGAGAACTGACCCGAAGCTGTCCCAAGGGGATCTTGAGCGAATGCTTCCAATGTTTGCTCATGTATGGGGTGTGGATGATAATGCCATCTTGCATCTCTAAAAAGTGCTCAAGGTAGAAGGACAACTTCGAGCCCAAGCTCCTCAGGGGTGAAGTCCAAGTGACCTGAATGTATAATCTGTAGATATCTAGCGAGCATTTGAATAGGGGAAGGCGCTCTGAGGAGATGGTCATCAACTAGAGAAGTCAAGATATCTTTGAAAACCAACCGCGTGCACGACTCGTGGGGTGATTTGAGGTGAGGGCCTTTGAGGAGCAAGGTGCAAGGTATGGGTACCTCTCTCTCCCGGTGGCAGAGTGTCTGAAAGATCTGACCTTGTAAGGAAAGAGACCAAGCAAAAGATGACCTCAAGGCAGAAAGGGTGGACATTGAACTCTGTCTGGATAATGGGTTGTGGAACAATGCGCTTACATTGGTTGGTGCGCCTGAGAAGTAAGGTTCTGACTCTCTCTGTCTGGGCCCAGTCTGTTTGCACCAAGCTCATTCCCCAAATTTCGGAGGGATAGAGAACCATGGGTCTAATGATTTCCTCCATGAAATAGAGTTTGGATGAGATATCTTGGAACTAGCTCTGGAAGCACCATCTCTCGATGATGGCTAGGGAACCATATCCTTCGCTGAGTCAACGCTGGAGGGCATGTGGCATGCCAAAAGAAGTTTTTCCGTGAACTGTACTCCTAGGTAAATGTAAGATGTGGTGATCTCGATCTCTTCCCCTCGAAAGTAAAAATGTAAGTCTGTAAGAGATCCCTTCAATGCATTGAAGACCATCACCTAGATTGATTGTCAGCTGTTGAAGGTCACAAAAGATGGCCAAGGTATCAGGCTGTTGCTATAGGCCCTCAGGAGTCAAGAGTAGAGGCAAACAATACCAAGTCATTTGCAAAAAGGAGAAGGGAGATCAACATGTCTAGGCTCTCTTGCTTCTTGTGCTTGGACACTCTCTTGGTTCTTGCCCTACTACTTAGGGTTGTCCTTTTGAAGGTTGAATACATCTTCTCTCTCCCTCACGTGTGAGCTGCGGATTGTTCTTGGACTGCTGAATGTTAGTTTTGTACTTAGGGAAGTGTTCCCCTAAGTGACTTTAGCCTTGGTCACTTAGAAGGGGGAAATAAAGTGACCCTTGCATTAAATGACTTAAGTGACATTTAATTTGACTTTAGAGTATAAAGTCAGTTATTGATAAATTTAAGTGGGTGAGTGAAATTAATATTTTAGAAATAAAATATGAGCAATTAATTTCAACCGTTGATCTAATCCAATCTCAGCCTTTGGATTAGATGTCTCTTCACCTACGTGAAATTAATATTTTAGAAATAAAATATGAGCAATTAATTTCAACCGTTGATCTAATCCAATCTTAGCCTTTGGATTAGATGTCCCTTCACCTACCTAGGGTTATGAGCAAAAAGCAAGGGAAAGGCAGATTCATTCATTCTTGTGAGAAGAGGAAGAGAAGAGAGCTAAGGAGAGAGTGGGCACGATTTTCGAGACACCCTGCTGGAGAAGATTTTGGTGGGCACGATTATCGAGGAGCATTTATTGTTGCATAGATCCCAAGAAGGAAGGTATGGCCTGCATTTATTGTTGGCACAGGAACCAAGAAGGAAAGTATGGCCTGTAGTTAATGCTGGCACACAAATCGAGGAAAAGTGCAGTTCCGTACAGTACGGATTCTGGCATTGTTTTTGAGGTAAAATATCAGGCACAAATTTCGAGGAAGGTATGGCACGTTTCCCGATGCAGCAAGCATTAAATTTCTGGCACGAATTTCAAGGTGTATGGCTGCATTTATTTCAGACCGTACAGTACGGATTCTGGGTCTGTTTGGCATGAATCACGAGGACAGCAGTTTGCTGTTCATGCACAGAAATTGAGGGCAGCAGAGCAGTGATTTCTAGGCACGCTTTTCGAGACTGATATTGCATGGAAACCGAGACAGATCTTGCACAGAAATCGAGGCAGCTTGCTGGGTCATTTTTCTGGGTTGAGATAAGTTGGATTTTTGACTGTAAATGAATGTCTAATTTTTATCCTGAAGAAATAATAAATTCTCTCTTTCTCTGACTTGTTTTCCCCTTGTGGGTTTTTCCAGGGCCGTTGGCCAAAAATTTCCTGAGTACTGTGTGTTGAATGGCATGCTGATTATTTATTTTCTGTCAGTAAAAAAGTGAAGTTACAGCAGTGTTTTAAGTCTGAAAATTTTTATGTTTATTTCCAGTCAATTATTTTCTGAGTTTGCAAATAATCAGAGATAATATTTTACTTATAAACCGGAGGCTGAAAACTTGCAAAAATCTACACTGAAGGGTATCGTTGCTTGTTTTTGGCCTGTATTGAGGCCGCCACTACCTGTGCTTGGACTGTGGAGGTGCCGCCACCTGTTTGTTTGTGTTTTTGGGTGCCGCTGCATGTGTTGAGAAGGCTGCCACTTGTGTGGACTGTTGTCTGAAAGAGATGAAAATTATATCTTATAAAATTTAACAATATATTCATGTGCATCCATATGAATCCAAACCATTATACACAAATATGCATATTTTCTCATGTATATAGTAAGTATGGTTTATATAGCCAAAATAGCAACGAGCGCAATACGTATTTGAACCAAAATACATCAACAAAGAGGCTCTAAATGGCTCACAGAGTCCAAAAATAAGCGTGTAGTTCTAATCAATGACTATACTCTAGTGTCTACAATCTAATCATATTGTACTACTAGTCAAGAGTCAAGACTCTAGTAGAAACCTTACAATTTTGATGAAACCGCCCAATCCAAGCATTAAAAAAAGGGAGAAAAACTTTGCATGCCTAATAAGTAGTTTTGCTTGAGTGAAGGGTACATTTTTCCTAAGGTTATGACAAAGGAGTTAAACAATCAACACCACGAACATTGAGATACATAGAGGGGTTGATAGGCTTGCTTAAATGCCAATCCCCTACCCTCATACATGATAGAATCCAGTTTAAATGTTGCAATCCTGAAACCCTGAAAACTGTTAAATCTGTTGAATCCTGAATGGGATAAAAAACTTTACTTTTTGCATATGAAGTCCAATGACGTTGGAACCACTCTCAAACATCCTGAAACAATAAATGGTAATGTTAAAATTTTAAGTAAAATGATGGAAAATGAAAGATAAGGTCAGGTTTTTTGTTGTAAGTGTAGGAATTTTTGTCTTTTTCTGAAAAATTCTAGATTTTATGGTCTCCCAACCGTGGTTGTATGATGTCATACAAAACTAGCCGGTTACGTACCAAACCGGCCGGTTTGGTGAAAAAGGGTTGTTTCGGTACCGAATCGGACGGTTTTGTACAAGAACCGACTGGTTTGGTGCCGAACCGGCCATTTCCGTTCTGGGTAGGTGGTTTGGACCACTTGAACTGGCTGGTTTGGTGCCGACCCGGCCATTTCCGTCCTGGGTAGGCGGTTTAGACCGCTTGAGGGATGAAACCAATCGGGCCGACTGGTTTTGCATGAACCAGACCGGTTCTGATAACACTTGGTAAGGGTGCTGTGCTAGCACTCTAATCAAGGTCAAGCATCCACTCAAACTGAGCAATCCATATGTCCATGAAGCCCTGCCAACGGGCTAGTAGACATACTGCTCTCCGAGCAAGGTGACAACACTTTTGGAGTAACTCAAAAAGCCAACACCTTGATGAATACTCTAGTTTGGTATGTTGGTCAAGGATCCATATCCATGTGTAAGAGCTTTCAAGTTCTGCATTTCCCTTAAATTATATTCAGTGGCAAGTGCTCTTTATAGGAACTTGTATATTGGGTCTTTTTTGGGTCACTGTACTTTTTCTTTTTCCTTTTAATGAGACGGAGAAGCTTTAGCAGCTTTTACAATGTCTCAATTCTTTCTATGGGTCTTATACAATAAGTCACACAACAAAGTGATTTTATGTCATCAATAGTTCCAGGAATTCTTATTTTCTATCTCTTTCTGCATTCAGTGTCCTAACGATATTTATGTTGAGTAGGATTTAGAAATATTAAGGTTTCTTGCTTTTTTTTCCTCCTAGTGGTTGAAAATATTTTTAATTTCAGTTTATGTTGTACTTCATATTTTTTAAGGCATTTGATTTTTACTTTGCAGATACAAGCTAGAGAATGGCGACATTGTAGTTGGTAGAGTGGTTGAGGTAGGTAGACTTATTTCTATTGCTTTACCATCTTTGTAGTCAAAATAATGACAATTGAATTATAATAACTGCAAGATTACTATCCAATCAATGGTTTTTGCTCTCCCCACTTCGGAGTATTTGTTCCTTTTGACGGACAGGCCTATTTTCATTTTAAGACCTACCAAAACTGGTAGTGGTAATGGTAGTAGACTTTATTCTTTCACTTTACCATTTTTTTTAGTCAAAATAATGACAATTGAATTATTTTAACTGCAATTTACTATCCAATTAACAGTATCTGCTTTCCCCATTTTGGAGTATTTGTTCATTTTGATGGACAGGCCTTTTTTTATTAAGAATAATTAGAACTACCATGGGACTTAACCTCCATGGATGCAAGACCAGGCTGATCATGGCCATATACAAGCCATGCATGTTATGATGATCCAATCTTAATAGGACTATTTGATCTAATGTCTGACTACTGAGGCTACAAGATTGCCAATTTAGATGCATGGCCCTGTTTCCTTACATGATAAACAAGTGGCCTAACACTGAACAGAGTAGAGCCTTTTTTTTAATTAGGTGAGAGTTAATTATTACAAAATAAGAAGGTATGTTATGGCAAAATTATTGTAAGGCTTGACCTCCTTAGGTCATATATGAGGCCAATTATATCAACATATCCAATTATATCAACATATCCACATACTAGCTACTAGTCATTCTGTTTCAGTTCAATACGACTATTTGATGTGTGGTTGATCTTCTCAAGGTATGAGATTGCCAATTAAGATGGTGCTTATCAGCTACATGATAGTCAAGTAGCTTCTTAACATAGGACTAGATGGATGAGCCATACATTGATTTGGAAATTCCTTTATTGATGCCCCACGGGATGGACTGTTTACCATTGGACTCGTTGCATTTCATGTGAAATTTGTAATGATTCTATGTGATCCCTTATCCATCTCAATCTTGTTAACTGAGATTGGCATAAAAAATTTCCTGGACCAAAACATCCTGTATGCAATGCTCTCCCTGTGTCTGTCATCCAATTCACCAATCTATTTAGTTTTCTTCCCAAAGGTGGCATATTCCTCTTGTTCTTGTCATACATATTTTTTCAGTTTTCTTGTTATGGTTGTCTCAGGTATGGCAGATTATCTTCCATCATGATGTTTTGTCTGAACACTGAACAAAGAACTCCAGTAATTCAAATTTCATTAATTTATTTGTGTTACTGGATTTGCAACCCCAGAGTGGCAAAGCTGTTTATGGTATGGATTGAAAATGTGGAATTTCTGATCTGCACCTACAATATGAGGACTCAACCTTTTGTTTTGCTTGAATGGTTTCTGGCAGATATCAAATCCCTGCTGGGGATTGTGGAGGGAGGCACACATGGAAACCCACAAAGTTTTCAAATTTAACCTGACAATTCACGACCTGTGTGCAATTTCTGCACCAACTGATAAATTTGCATCCCTTGAATCCCAAGTCTGCACAAACAGAATAGCAGACTAAGCATGCCCTAAATTCAGGTGCAGCTATACTGCACAAAATGATTCTTCTGGTATGGCATATTTCAGCATTGAAAAATTAAGCTTTTCTTTTTATAGAGAAGCTATCCGATAAGATGTCGGCAACATGGCAAGCCAAGCTTAGGTTTGACATTTTATAATGTTGGGTTAACTGTCATGTTCTTCCACAGTGGGTGCTGTAATTATTGTTGAATATATCTTTCTTTTTCTCTGTTTGGCAACTTCATCTGGGCTGAAAACAAAAAAAATGGACTATGCATCATTTGCGGGCTTCAAACTGCAAAAAGTTTAAGCTATCTCATTTTGGCCATTGTAAATGTTTCTTCTATCTGAAATATGACGTGTGCCTGTACAGTCTGTCTTCAAAGTATTGTTGGGATGGGATCTTGTGTGATAATAGGTTTTGATGCCCAAAGCCTATTATCACTGTATTCAAAGCCTTTGTCTTGATGACTGTTTTTGCTTTCTAGTTTGTAAAGTTTCCCTTTTTAATGAAAAATTTGATAATCTCAAATAGTTAGAGACTTCTTTCTCTGGGTCTCATACATCTTCTCACAGACCTCTAGTACTGTGTTCAAACTTAGTGATAGAGATGGTGGAGAGAGAAAATAATTGACTTTATTTTTTTCTGATGGTGGAAATAGAAAGAATTATAACTTTTATTACTTTAATTTTTTTCTTTAAAATAAAAAATTAGGGCGCCACACCCTGATTGCTAGATTTGGGAAGGCTGCTGCACCCCAGATTCCCAAATTTGGGACGGCTGCTGCACCTGCACCTGATCCTTCTGTCAAATTTAATCCGCACCCATGATTCATGTAACCCGATTTATTTTCATGTGGAAGTCCCATGAGTACTTAGATTGGAAGAGCAAGTTTGTTGGTTTAGGGCTCCATCTTTTGTCTAAAATCATTTTATTTGTATTGATGAGAATTTTAGTTTGTATCGGGTGTCAGAGGGCCATTTTTCATGACACCTATGAATTTTTTATGGACCAGTTTACAAATCATGGGCATTATTGTATACGAGAGAGATAAACACATTAACAAATATTCTTTTGTTATGACTAACTGGTGCATCATTACAATGAGGGTCCTAGCTCTTATAAAGAGATCGAGGGACCAAAAACCTAACTAAATAAAACCCTAATTATTTAACCTAAAATCACTAAGGTGACTTTATTACATATGCATCCTTATATCTTAACACCCCCCCATAGGGTGTATAGTGCTGAAATTAAAAACTCATAAATTGAAAACAGAACAAAGGTAGACATTCTTTAGAAGCTTCTTCTTTGAAGACATTTCTTGGATCAGGTTGAGCTTCGTCAAGCTGCCTCGTAACCCTTGGAAAGGTGTAGCTCTTGAGTTGAATTCCTGAGTTCCTGGATTCCACTTCCTTGAACTCCCGAATCACGGAACTCCTGAACTCAATTACTGGACAACAATCCACATGCATGTCGCTTAACCTCACTAGTAGACTGCGATCAACATGCATGTCTCAACCAATGAAGGATCATTTCCTAGATCCACAACTTTTGAACTAATTGGGCAAATATCCATATTAAGCTGTTAACAGCTCCCTTCATGTCTGCAAAGAACTGGCTTCCTAAAATGCATAAAAGGCCTTTTCTTCAACAATTTATTCACCACTGGCAGCATCAGGCGGTTCTTCAATAATATCTGCACCAACTTTATGTTGTCTGTTTTTGACCTTTCCCTTCAGAACGTCTTTGGCTCATTGTCTACAGTTCCAACCTGTATGACACAATTTCTTGCAATAGTGACATTCTATTTCTTCTTTGTCTTTTCCTGTCTATAACGATTGTTTCTTTCATAGATTGCAAGTTCTGGTGAGGTATCTCCTTATGTTTCACCTGAAGTAGTTCTCTTTTCTTCTGCTAGCAATGCTGCAATCATTCTGTCCAGGCTTTGTGAAGTTAGATGACTCAGGGTAAAGGTAGCACTACTGTACTTAGGTGGCAAACTGGTTAGTAGAATAGCCTTGGCATCCTCTGCATCAACTACTGCCTTGACTTCTGCAAGCTATCTAATAATAGATCTTGGATTGTTGACACGGCTTGACATGGTGGCCTTTGCTGGCATCTTAAAGCTGAACAACTGTAATTTTAGGGAAAATTTTGCATTCACTCCTTGTGCCCCAAACAATTTGTTCGGATTGTTCCATATATCCTTACAAGATTTATCTAGATTACATGATGTAGCTCCGAATTTGAGAGGGCAAGGCTAATAATGGCTTTTTCCTTATCATCTCTACTTTGCCATTTTATTAATCTGTTCGGATCCTTAGGTGTTGGTTTTGTTCCTTTGACAATACGCTACAGATTCTTACTCATTAATTGCATCTGGATCTTCACTTTCCACACGTGGAAGTTGAAACTAGAGTATTTCTCTAATGGCATCTCCATGGCTGATCAGTTCTGATCTCTTCGGCTTCGACTGCTAAAAATAATTATTGCTAGAAAATAAAAATTATAAAAATAAAGCAAAAATAATTGTTGGAAAATTACCACTGTACTTGATCGGACAGACTGTACAAATCCGATATGATGACTAGTTAAAATCAGATGTATAAAATCATGGCAGACTTTAGGCGTGATTCAAAAAAAAGGTGGCAGCAGTTATAGATGACGACAGCATGGCAGTTTCTTCCTTTAAATGGCGACAACCCTTTGACGGTGGCTACTCTCAAATGTTGGCTCCTGAAATGCAACTCAACTTATTTGCTAGCAGATTGATGCCACCCTGCTCAGATACGACTGAAATACAATGGTTTCATTAGAGTGAGAAGACATGGTGCCTCTAATTGGTAGTAATTATGAATATCGATTCTTCTCTACGCGATTCATTGTGATTTGACGGCTCTAATCATGGCGGTTTCTTTTCTAAATTGCAATTCAATTTGTTTTGGCTATATTTGTTGAAAAGTTAACTAGGAAAATTATCTGACCCCTAACCTTGGTTCATGCAGAGGCAAAACTCTTTTATTAGTTTGCGTGCGAGGATTGCATGATGCACCAGTTTTTAATGCAATAGTGAGATTTGCATGATGCATGTGCATGAGATTTGCTTGATGCATGTGCATGAGATCTACATGTTGCATGTGCATGAGAAGTAGGTGATGCATGTGCATGTGCATGAAAAATAGGTATTTAGAAACCTAAAAGGTAGGAAACCTATAAAGGAGTTGAGAAGGAATTGGAGGATTATTATGCTATGCAGTGAGTTCATCTACACAAGGGAGCGAATCAGCGCATGAGGAGGGTGAATCACTGCATGAGAGGGGGTGCATTCTTGAGTAAAGAAGGGCGTATTCCAGAGCAGAGAAAGGGAGCATATCTAAGATAGATTGTGCACACTTGATCCGAGGGAGTAGATTCTTCAATTGAGGGCTCAAAGATTGAGTACACAACTAGAGGAGTGACTTTGCATGAGCAGACAGAGGGCGCATTCTTGAGCAGAGGAGGCACACTTCACTAGAGGAGATTGAGCTCTAAGATAGAGTTCATCAGTTCTGAGAGAGGGCATCACCGAGATAGTGATCTAGAAGCAGAGGGGTGATAGGCCCTAGTTAGAGAGTTGTTTTAGAGAGAGGCACAGTTAGAGAGAGGGGCACATTACCCAACTATCCATCAGAGATCAGACTTGAGCATCAGAGCCTTTTGGCTCAGAGATAAGTCTATATTGGATTGATCTATTGTACCTATTGTAAAACTGTTTGGAGATAATACAAACTACTATATCTCTCACTGGTTTTCCTGCAAGGGTTTTTTGAGGGTCATTTGACCAAAACCTTCTGTGTCATATTTCTGTGTGATTGCTATATTGGTTAAAGTGAATTGATCTCATGTGTTTCATTTTATAAATAAAATTGTTAGGGCTAATATACATTCTCTTGGGTTGAGAGAATCAGGGTTTATTGTCTTGCATGTGATTTAGAGAAACTTGGGACTGAGGTGAGGTCAAGTATTTTCAGAGAGTATTCGAAAAATTTCACAATTTTAAAATTTTCTCTTTGCGGCTTCAATAGCGACGATTAAGTTTTGAATGAAAATGGTGGCTTGAAAAGAAATACAGATCGATCACGTGTGGTGGCTGTATGAATTTTGCATGGCTAGATCATAGGTAGCAAAGAATAACAGGTGGTTTACAAGCCTAACCTAATACATTGTTTAGACCTTATTGCGATGCAAGAGAAGAGAATGCTTATTGGAATAGTCCTAGGTGGTCTCTCGCTTTGGTACTATGTTACGAGAACACAAAACACGAGAGCGATAAACACAATCAAATATGATATTATTATGACTAACTGGTGCATCATTACAATTAGGGATTGTGCTCTTATAAAGAGCTCGAGAGACCAACACCCTAACAGAATAAAACCCGAATGCATAAACACTTCATTCAACCTAAAATCACAAAGGTGACTTTATTACATATGTAGCCTTATATCTTAACAATTATCATGGTGCATAGGTTTTCCTTGTTGCTACCCTTATTTTTGCTTTTCATGGAAAACGACCTTGCATCATTAGTTTGCCATGCCTTTTCACTCTCATTAGCATGGATTGGTTATTTTTGTACCATTGGTGGAGGTTGTTTCAGTTGTATATACTATATCATGTATCTTTTCAACTTGATGAAGGCACTTTTCTCATGTTTGATCATTGTTGGAGAGAGCATCTTCTTATTTCCCCTTGCTCACGATGTTCTAGTTGCTACTCTCACTTGTTTGTTGCATGGTGGGTTCATGCCTTGTTCTACTTTGCTTGTGTCCTCTAGCACATGGTGAGTTGTTTTCCTAGTGTTCTGCCTTACTATCACTCAACTTTCCATCGTTATACTTAGGTATCATTCATATTTCATCACATTTTCACTTTGTACCTTGATATAATCCACATTACACTCATATTTCATCATATGTCCATTCCTAGACAACGCTTGAGTCATTTCATCCATATTCATATAAGCTTTACTTCATAATTAACCTTTAATTTGTCATGTTTCATGATTTCACCATTTTCATTTTAACATCATAAACTTGTTCAAACCTTTACCTTTTCAGAAATCTGAATAGTCCAGCCAATATTGATGTCACCTAAATAAAATTTGTTACAAGTCTAGAAACTTACACACATACACTTTATACTAGACTTGCTAGTTTTTAAATTTGAACTTTACCTTGCCCAAAACATCTCAAACCAGATTGATTCAAGTTCAAAACATCACATTTCATATCTCAAATCTTGGACTTAGACTTACCTTAGGGAAGCCCCCCTTGAGCAAGAGAAGAGCTAACCTAAAGTGTGAGGATAGTTACTGTGGCAACAATGGACAACCTTCCTAAGTTCAACCTAAGCTTTCACCTTGGTGGTTGGGACTTTTTCACCTTGGGTTCTAGTTTTTGTTGTAGAAGGTTGATTTTTGGGATCACTGTTGATGGTGTGCTTTTGTAAAGTTCCATTATTAGTCCATCTGCTGCAAAAGATGATTTTTACAAGTGTTCAATATATGTGCTTGAATTTCCATTTGAGAATCGGTGATAGACTCTGAAGTATTGGTTGGCCCACAAAGTCGAGTTTTACCCATTATTTGCATTGTGTCGGTGAATGGAAGCACCACCATTTTGAACTATTATTGAGCTTTTGTATTGAAATTATACAAGCTTTGTCTGTTGTGCTTATGAGTGTCTTGTCATTTTTAGGAAGACTCTGTCTATTTGGTACAGTGATTTGTGTAGTTTAGTCTCCTCTTGACATTTTATGCAAATCACTAGGATTCACTTCTGAGCTTGAATATCATACTGGATTTCACCTATAAAACAAGAAAAGCTTTACGCACCAGTATCCTCCAAATCTTGTTTGGGTGCATGTATCATTTGTGAGATAGTCATTCACAACGGAGATGTGTTGAAGCATTTCCAAGTTAGAGCCATACAATTTTTTGGTTTGACTGTCATGCCATATTTCAGAAGCTATTTGGTGATCTAAACATAGGTGCTCTCCAACTTATGTTAAAGAAATGCTAATAAAATGTAAAATGTAATCAATTTACACTTCAATAGCTGTAACATATAACTTAACTAGTAATAAATAGTAAAATGTGATTAATTAATACATACTTTTATTAGTACGTGTTATCACCAACCTTGTAGTTGCCTGTGTGAGGTGGATCCAGGATGGATGGTAGAGGGGCAAGCAACTAAGGAGGTGGAACCAAGACTGCCTAGACTCCCAAATGGATGGTTGTCACGCCAATCAAGGTAGCCTTCACTTTATGTTATCTAAGTCCAAGACAACAACGGGGGAGACCCGGATCTACTCCCGACAGGAGAGATCAGACCTAGACACCAAAACAAATCAAATGTGGCTTTGAGGTATGTAAGGTGTAAGGTAAATGGAAACCCTAGCTCTAGGGTTTAGGTAATAGCAACTAATGGAGATGACCACTGTCTTGGGAAACGTAACTGGGACAGGGTGAGCAAGGACAGAGTTGGGACTGTCTAGTACCAAGGAGACAGACTCAGTGAAAGATAGGTAACTTGAGTTATCAATGAATGTTGGCAAAGAGAATGGGAGTAAGATCAATTTAGGGCTAGCGCTAGAGATAGGAGATCAGTGCCTTCCGTGCATTGGGCAATGGAGTCAGTATCAACACAATGTTTCAGTGAACCCACCTGGGATATACCCTGATCTATGGACCCAGAAAAGGATTTGGTCCGAAAGATTCAGGTTACAGGAAAATCAGCAGAAGGAGGGCTAGCGCTAGGGTTTGGAGAGGCAGATCTGCAGATCAGGAAACGTGAACCTGCCAAAACAACCTCCTAGGGTGCCTGCATTGTCAAACTGAGCCCACTAGGCTCTTTGGGATGGGGGTACTATGGTACAAACAAGTGGTTGCACCCCCTATGCCCATACAATGCCGTAGGAGATCCAACTGAAACATCTCCCTGCTCAGACATATCAACCTGTGAAGAAAAACTGCATCAGAAAGGCAGAATGAGCCTGATCATATCTGCAAGCGCGCCCGAAACGGGAAATAAACTGTCTCATTAGACTCAGAGAGTCCAAATCCATCTAAGGTGTATACTCATACCCCTCACAGGTCTCTATCTGATCATCAACCATATCCAATGAACAATATAACCATCTGTAAATGATCAGACACCAATAATAACTCAGACTATCATCCATCTGCTGCAAGTCTTAAAAGGCTAAGACATGCTCTACAACTCATTCAAGCAACAATCACAACAAGTAGCAGTCATTTCACTGGTGGTACATCAACAAATACATATATAAGGCTTTATTTATTATTACTTAGACTAGACTTTCAGGACTATACTCATTTCATAGTTGTAGCCAATTTGCTAGTGAAGGGTGAAGGATGAAATTGACAAGGCTAAGGCAAAGGATGACTTCCTACTTAACATCATGACACTTTGGATATGGAAAGGGAATACTCACTATAACCAATGCCGGACAAACAACAACACAAGGAATGGCAGTGCCTCACAAATGGTTGAGTTGTTTAGAAAGTGCTTATTCAACTTAGGCATCATGACTACATCAAGCTTGATCCATGTTCATTAGGACCATCAATTTTATTCCATGGCCTTTCTGGCCTATATGACCCTTTGGGACTTCGCCAGTGCTTAAAAGCATAGCTAATCGCAGCTTTCATCCGAGACATATTTATATTTATAAGGTCAGCAATATTTGGATATAGCATATTTTTAACCATTGCTTTTTTGGACATTTTCTTATACTCTTCAAGGAGTATTTTAGCATTTCATTGCTCTTGCCCTCTTTACATATGCTAAGAAACACAGTTTTATCATTTTCATTTTCCATGGGCGCAAATTCAACATTTCAAATACAGGTAGTACATGAGCTTTCAGTTTTAGCCAACAACATCTGAAGTGACCAGGGGGAGTTTTGCACAGTGCCAAACATCGGGACAACCGACCAGAATGATTTAGGCATACAATCCAACTTACCAAAGGCAAGTTTTGTCACCAACTCAGAGTCGAGACACAATATAAACAGGGAGGCTTGTCCAACAAAGGTTCTAGCGGGAGAAAAGGTCCTCCATGCCATAAGTCAAGAAGTCAGTCGGGTTGAAAACAAAATTGGAAGGTAATGGATGGGTGGAGATAGTGAATGATGAAACCAACACTAGCAAGCCAAAACAATGGTGGGAATGACTACCTCTATTCTCCCTAAGGAGGGTAAAACCAATGAGTATAGATCAAGAACTTCCAAGTCTAAGTAGGGACATCAATACATAATACAAGATACATCCAAGTCCATATAATTATGACCGCTAGATCATGACACCACATGTTAATACATGTCACAAAAATGAGTATAAGAGCAATGATAACCATAACACAATATAAAAAGCTGAGTCATAATCATGCAATATAATCCATCTGAAACATCATCCGTCCAATGAGAAAGAACTGATATAAAATTGGGCATCAATAACTACTCTGTAATGACTAAATGGCTACATCGGTCCTCAAATCTGAGTGTCTTGAGACTCAGTCCTGACATGGGAGAGTACAATACTCCACTAATACAATAATGATCCGTCAAAACTGCTCATCTCAGCATCTCATATGTAAGAGATCTGGCTGAAAAATGTACCGTGTCTGAAAAATAGAATATGGTAGCCTGGCTACTATATATGTGATAACAGTACGATGCTGCCAAAGTGCGAAGTGAGGCGTGAATGGTAGTGCCATTTCTCCAAATACCTCGGGAATGAAGCGTTTTGGTAGTGGTTTATATATGGTATATATTTTTATATATTATAATGCATATAGATTAATAAAAATACATGGAAAATGTCAAATTGGTTACTGAAAGGGTGAGAACATACTTATTTCTGCTACTTGTCTACATTATTATGAAGCTATAAATGTCATCATAGTAAATCAATTATTGGAGCATCAACCATTTTATACTATGCCAATAACATCAACGATCTTGCAGTCACAAACATACAAAGATTTAAACTAGAATTGGTTTGTCGGAAGTAGAGCGAATTATGAAATGAAATATGTTATTGTGATCAAAGAGTTAGGTTTACAAAATAGGTCATGTGCCTTATTTCCATAACTGATATTTCGTATTAGAAAATAGAAACTGTTGCTGAAGTCCAAAAATTGAAACTTTGATATAACAAGTAAATAAGTAGCCTAGTGGGTTAGCTCAATTGGTTTTAATGGGTTGTTTCATGGTGAAGTTTGTCGTGAGGTCTTTGGTTTAGTCTGGCTGAGGTTTGAATCCAGCTAAGTTCCTCTAGGTTACCTATTGCTATTGTGGCTGGTGGTTGAGTCGCCCTCCATCCATACATTCTTGGGAAGGGTGTTGGAAAATGATATTTCTGAAGGTTCTTTCTCATATTTTTGGTGTGAGTGTAATGAGAAGTACTTGTAAAGGCTTTGTCCTTTGTATATGTAAAAAATGTATTTTATATAAAGAAAGTGATTTTTGTTTTGTACTTTATAAAGTAGGTCACTTTAAGTGATGTATTTAATAATTAATGAATTTAATTATTAAAAATAATTAATTATTAATTATTAAAAATGAGTTTTAATGATGACCCTTGATCTCGTAATTAAATCTCAACCCTAGATTAGGGTAGTTAGGGAAAGTAGATACAAAATTGAAGTACAAGACAAAGTGAAAGGACATTGAAGGACACACTCACCATCAGAAAGGGAAGAAGAAGAATGTGAAGAAGAGTGAAGAGAGACCCTACTGAAAGTGGCATGATTTCCAAGAAAAGGAGCAACAACACATTTTCCAAGGCAGCAAGAAGGTGATAGGGCTGTACAACAGCACAGGTGGGCACATTTCCCAAGGCAGCGCTATAGCATTTAATGCAGACTGACAGGGCCGTACAACAACATTAATTATGGCATGTGTGGCACGAAAAACAAGGCAGAAAGTACAGGCTATACAACATGTGTGAGCAGGCCGTACAACTGTTATTTGGCACTTTTTTCGAGGTATTTGTCTCTTGTTCCAGTTTAGTGAAATTTTGTCAGCGAGGGTTGAAGAAATAGTTTCTTGTGTTGTAGAAATTTTTTCGAGTACTCTTCTTTAATGAGAAATTCTTCTCTAGGGTTTTCCCTAAGTTGGGGTTTTGCCAGGTCATTTGACCAAATTATCTGTGTACAATGTATTTGCTTCATCTTCAGTGGTTGAGAAGTGTCTTTGAATTTGTGGTTTTAATTTCAAAGTTTATGAGCAAATTTTAATTAAAGCCTTAGACATAATGCATGTGTGAGAAATTATTATGCTTATGCCAGTTTTTCTTCATGGTATCAGAGGGATACTGAAGTAGAAAACAAGCTTGTGTTTCACAGTAAAGAAGTACAAAAGAAGTGTTGTGGTAGTCTTTTTGTTATTATTGGTGTAAGTTGTTTTCCAATGATGAGCATATGGTGTGAGGATAGGTTGGATGGGATATCCAACTATATCCCATGGAAAGTAAGAATTACTGCCGTATTAAAAGAGTGGAAAATATGGAGTTTTGCAAACACTAAGATGGCTAAACCAACAAATAAGGATGAACTTGAAGAGTTTGAAGCCCTTGAAGCTAGGGCACATAGAGTGATCCTGGATGAAGTGAAAGATCATCTCATTCCACATTTAGCAGAAAAGAAAATAGCTAAAGACATATGGGGTATGTTGAACCAGTTGTTTGAAGTCAAGAATGAGAATCGCAAGATGGCACTAAAAGACAAGTTACACAATGTCAAAATGAATAAAGATGAGGGTGTAGCCTCCTACTTGACTCGTGTGGCACAAGTCAAGGATGAATTAGCAGCTATAGGAGAGATTGTTCTTTCACCAAGAAGCGGGGCATCTTTGTGAAGTGCATTGTTGGTAGAGAAATGCTTCTCGATTGGTCCAGATTGTGGGATGACTTTACTCAAAAGGAGATCCAAGAGGGGTCTCAGGTTGGTCAGGTCAGCAAAGAAGTGGAGCAGAACATGGTACTTGCAACAAAAGCAAATAAAAAGAAGAAAGACATGAGTCAGGTCAAGTGTTATCAGTGTGGTCAGACGGGACACTATGCCTCTAAGTTTCTTGAGAAGAAGAAAGGAAAGACAAAGAAAGATTCAACAGCGACTGCAGCAGTAGAAGACTTTGGAACCAAGTTTGAACATGGATTTTCTTTGGTCTCTATTGACTCTAGTGTAGGAAGTTCCTCCTTTGAGCATGTCTGGATTGTTGGCAGTGGGTCAACCAGACACATGACTGGAGTCTATGATTCCTTTCAGATTGTCATGGAGTTGGGACCAGGACACTATGTTCAGACGGATATCGACAGTCCACAGGTGGCGATATGAGGGGTTGGAACAGTTAGGTTCCAACTAGACCTTGGTGAGGTCTTGGAGATACATGAGGTTCTCTTTGTTCTTGGGATGAGAGTTAGCAAACTCTCGGTGTCATCCTTTGAGGATGAGGGTTATGGGATGATGGTGAGATCTGGTCATGCTTTCCTATATCAGAGAGATGAGTGAATTGGTACTACCATTCTATTAAATGATCGTAGGGACAGGGTATATGTTTTGAGTGGGCATGTTGTACGTCCAGGACAAGGCTGCGGGGAATTGCTAGGGGAACCCTCGAATCACTCCCGATTCGTGCTCCGGGAGGAATCGCGATTCCTCCTAGGAGCGTTTTTGGGAATCGCGATTTCGGGGGTAAAAAATGTTCCCAGTCCATCTTCGGAATCGTTGAGGGAGCAACGCTCCCATAGCGATTCCTCGTTGCTCCCTCAGTGATTCCGAGCAAAAAAATGCTCCCGAAGCAATTCCGCACGTTAGGGAATGTTTTCCCAATTTTCTCAATTTTGTAAAAGAATAAAAAAAATTAGTGATTGGTTAGGGTCCAATTAGCCTTTATAAACACTAAGGGCTCAATTAGCCTTTAATGGTGCCCTGTTAGGGATGAGAATTTTGGCTAATAATTTCAATGTTTGTAAATTTGCATTGCTATGAAGAAATTTTTTAAGTTTGTATACCTACCATAACATGAACTCAAGGAATATATTAGCTAGAGTAGGAAAGTAAAAGGATAGTTTTTGGATTTCACCCTCTTTACTAGACAATTTTGGACATATAAACAATCTTTTGTATCTCATTGTTGTATAATAAGGTTGCAACTCACTCATTTTTTATGAATATAATCAACACCATTTTTTGTTAAAAAAAAATAAGTAACATATTTATTCATTTAAATTTAATTAGTTGTATATAATTATAAAACTAAAGTTAATTTAAAAATATATTATATTTTGTATTATTTTATTAGTCCTTATTTTCAATCCTATAAATGGATTTGGGCATGCTTAGTATAACTCAACATTAGTTTGAACTATGTCAAATGAAATTGGGAAAATAGAACCTTGGTTGATTGTCATTTTGATTGGCTATCAAACACGAAAGTCTCAACATATAAGGATCTTCCTTGTCTCTTTGTCTGTGAATTTTGGTGGGCTAGGAACTAGATGGTGTTCCACGGAAAGTAACTCACAAAAGCAAAAATAATACTTAGAGTAAGACTATTATGAGATGATCATAAACCATTTCCAAAAGATAAGCCTTCTAGAGTCTTACTTAACCCTCGTATAAATCATCAAAGTCCTTGGGTTTCTTCGATGGAGGTGCCACCCCCAACCACCAACAGGTTTCCAGATGCAGGAGTTTTTCCTTTAGCTTCACAACGTCCAACAATTCGTGGGGGCCATTCATCTTCTTCTCGTGTTCCATGATCACTTCCAACAACTCCTATTCCACCTAGAACACGAGAAAAAAATTTGGAAGTTTCTCGTGGCAAGAGGAAAACTTAGTACATTACTAGATAGTATCATAGTACTTTGTATTTCATGTTTATTATGGCCTTTTTTGTAAACATTATGGCCTACTTTGAAGTTTGAACTTTAAATTGTTGATTACATCTTGATTCTTATCATCTTATGATCTTACAACTCTTTGGTATTGATTCAGTGAATATGATATGATGATGCATTGTTTCATTTCATGGTTGATGTTATCTGTTAGACTATTAGTCTTTAGAGTTTGTTGATGGCAAATATTATATGTTGAAATTTGAAGGTTGATGTTGTTGATGATTGATCATTTGATGACAATGCTACAAGTCATAGTTCCTAGATGATTGATGTTATATCTGTTTTAAATGCTTATATCTATGTTTTCTATAGCTAATGACAATCAAAATGGTGTCATAAAAATCATTTTTTAATAAAAATCATTTTTTTTAATAAAAATCATTTTTTAATAAAAATCATTTTTTTACTAAAAATCATTTTTTTACTCAAAACCGATTTTTTTGAGTAAAAAGGCATTATGTGTCCGATTGCTGATCTGAAAGTTGGCTCTGACTGGCTGGCTGATCAAGAATGATTTTTGGCTTAAGGTTAGAGCCTTCAATCACTGAATTCTAAGTCTGAATCACGAACGGGTTTTTTCCATTTAATTTATGGAAAAATTAACCCAAAAAACTTAGGAAAAGTAATTAAAAATTAAAAAAAATAATTTTTCACTGTTCGAAAAAGATTTTTTCGATTTTTTTTTTTGTGTCCAGATGACTTAGGACATGACCATGATCTATCTAAATAATGTCTAGTAGGCTTATAACACTCAGTTGGGATCTAATAACCCACCAAGGCCCAGAATTCAACATCGGGCATTCCAGCTTTGGAGGAAGTGGGAGAAAACCTCGTCAATTATACTCCGCTGAAGGCAGAGCATAATTGTCAGGGGCTGTTGCCGCCTAATTCACACTTTAAGACGCAGGAAAGTCGCAACCTGCTATGTGTGTCCTTGGGGGCAAGCGAGAGCTGGGGACCACTGTCACCACAGTCCACAACTCCTTCGTTTAGGCAAGATCCCAACAGAGCCAAGGGGGGTAGTCCCTACAGGAAAGCTAAGTTCCAGATTTATTAATTAATTACAAATTAATTAAAGGGATCTTTTATTAAGATTTGTGAGGCTAAGCCTTTATATTATCTAAGAAATGACAAGCAGCATGCAAATGCAAAGACTTCCTTTTAATGACAAGCAGACCTTGAGATAAATAAAGACCAGTGCTTATTACAAATGGAGTCTAAAATTATAACTTTACAGATTTACAACTGAAATTGAAATGTAAGTTAATTAAACCACAGTTTAGGTGTTATCCCAATTAAACAAGGTTACAATATGGCAAATGAATACTTATGAACAATATAAACAATAATAAATGAGCAGTTAACCAATATTAGCAGTATCCACAGTTGTAACAGATTGAACAATGGAACAATTGTCAAGCTATTACACAAGATCTCAGATTACTAAACCATGAATTAAAGATGCCACCACAAGAATTTGCGAAACTGAAATGAAATGCTTGTAACTGAAAAGTGAAGAGCTTGCAAAAATAAAAGTGCTTGCAGTGAAAACCTTGAACAACAAGGTGATAGCAATGACCTGTGTTTGTAGGACGTTTTGCAATGTTTCTTGGTTAATTTTAATAAATTTTATTAAAAGTTTTTCTTCTTGAAGTTTAGTTTTCGAACCGGTGGTGTGACTACCCCAATCCAGTACTTCTCAAGTCAAAGAGGGAGTGCTGTTGCGCTCAACAAAGTGGGAGCAAAGCCCACCCGTAGCTCACAGGTCAAACCCCAATGGCCTGGTGCTCAACAAGGAGGACGTCAAAGCGCCTAGAGACCCCCCACGGTCTATTACCCCAAGTCGCCTCCGAGGTCACTGTTTTTAGTTGACAGGAAAAATGGCTAGATGGATGCCTATTAAACTAAGACTCCTCTATCCCCTGTCGTATCTCGCGAGTACCCCGAAGGGTGATAACCGAGTAGAGGAGCAGGAAATAGAGAAGCTTTTGTTGGTAAATTTTAGGGGTTAATTTTAAGTCTTGGTGGTTAATATGCAAGGTGAATTTTAAGCTGTCAACAAAATCAACCAAGCGGTATCTCTTATGGGAGGCGCTGGTACTTGATCTTGGACTGAAAATAAAAATAAAAATGTGTGATTGTAACAGAAAAAAGAAAAGTTGTCTTAATTACCTAAGCCCCCACTTCTCCTGCTTTTCATATCCAACTTGAAGTCCCTAAAGGGAGATGACAAGTGGATAGAGGATACACAGGGGAGATGGGTTGTATGGTTACTTTTTAACAGAAAATAAAATTACTGAAACTTGAAAGAAATTCTAACTAGCTAAAGCAATGCTCAACCGCACAGCAATCTTTGTGACAGAGATGGTGGTCTGTCACAAAGATAGGTGGGTAAACAGGAAAAATAAAACAGATTATACTAACCTCACAACAATCTCTGTTACAGAGATGGTAGTCTGTAACAGAGATAGGTGGGTGAACAGAAAGTAAAACTAGAAAGGAAATACAATTAAATAAAACAGTAAACTAACCTCACAACAATCTCTGTGACAGAGATGGTAGTCTGTCACAAAGATAGGTGGGTAAATGGAAATAAAACTAGTGATCTACTTTACTTCCTAATCTATTTACATATATGTTACAAGTGCTTATAAATTTTGCAGAATACCCCAAGAGAACTTCTCATTGGGGTTTACAAATATTAGAAAAAAGAAGAAGGAGAGTTGAGGGTTTGAACCCCTTTTGGAACCGGTTGAAGATTGAGGTATTTTTGGGCCTATTTGGGCAGCACCTCCCCTTCACCTGTGTAAAACCTGTCACAAACCAGCAAGCTTTACTTGCTGGAAATTACAGAAAACTCAAAGAATTTGTTAGAAAAAGTTAGTCCCAAAAATCACTAAATTTATATTAAAAAATCTGAGCGAAAATATGACAGAAATATGAAGTTTAGAGGGCTGAAAACTGGGTTTCCAGCCACCTAAATGATGCTAAAACAGTAGATTTAAAGCATTTAATTAATACACTAAGGGTTGGGGCCTTAAAACCAAGGTTTTTATCACTATACAGTGATAAAAACTGAGTCTTAAAACCCTCTTAAGCAAAAGTGCGAAAATGAAAAAACAGAAATTAACCAATAGAAAAGGTACTCCTTTGCTTTAGATCCCTGCAATAAACTTATAAGAGCTGCAAAATATAAGCAAAGAGGTGAGCACATAAATAAACCCTACAAAATACTTTGTAGAGTCTTACTAATCTACTCACAAATGCAGGTAAAAATACTTCTACCTACAAGTCTCTCCACAAAATACTTTGTGGAGAGCTATCCAAGCTAATACAAATGCAACTAATAAACATAAAGCAGGTTACCTCACAAGAAGCACAAAATGTAGACAAGAGCCACCAAAATTCTTCCAAAGCATTTACTTGTATTAAACCCAACTAGGGCAAAAGATTACAATAGCAAAAGAATGTGAGAGAAGAGTGGAGAAATATTCCGGCAGCATAACAATAGCATGAGAGATCATGTTAAATGAGGGAGTGAGACCCCCATTATATAGTTGAGGAAGACCCCAACCCCTTGAAGATCAACGACCAAGATTAGATATAGATCTAGATTAGATCTCCACCACTAGATCTAGGTATTTGACTTTGCATCCTACTCAATCATTCTCTACCCTTAGATTACTTTTCAATCCATGGCTTAGATGCTTGATCCATGTCACAATAAAGCTTAACCCTTAGATCTAGGGTTTCCATGACTCAAGTGGGGCCTCCTTTGACTCAATTTTTAATTTTATTATTTTTAATTTTATTTTTAATTTTTTAATCTTTTACTTTTTATTTTTATCTTTTTACTTTTAAATCTTTTAATCTTTTACTTTTTACTTTTATCTTTTTACTTTTAAATCTTTTAATCTTTTACTTTTTATTTTTATCCTTTTACTTTTAAATATTTTAATATTTTATTTTCAAGTTTTAATCTTATATTTTTTATTTTTTAATATTTTATTTTCTATTTTCTATTTTCTATTTTATTTTTTAATTTTTTAATTTTTGATCTTTAATTTTTTAATTTTTAATTTTTAATTTTTATCTTTTATTAAGACAAAAAGAGCACCCCACTTGGGAAATCTTCAAAAATTTATCATCCTCCTCAATCATTCTCTACCCTTAGATTACTTTTCAATCCATGGCTTAGATGCTTGATCCATGTCACAATAAAGCTTAACCCTTAGATCTAGGGTTTCCATGACTCAAGTGGGGCCTCCTTTGACTCAATTTTTAATTTTATCTTTAATTTTTTAATCTTTTACTTTTTATTTTTATCTTTTTACTTTTAAATCTTTTAATCTTTTACTTTTTACTTTTATCTTTTTACTTTTAAATCTTTTAATCTTTTACTTTTTATTTTATCTTTTTACTTTTAAATCTTTTAATCTTTTATTTTTTATTTTTATCCTTTTACTTTTAAATCTTTTAATATTTTATTTTCAAGTTTTAATCTTATATTTTTTATTTTTTAATATTTTATTTTCTATTTTCTATTTTCTATTTTATTTTTTAATTTTTTAATTTTTGATCTTTAATTTTTTAATTTTTAATTTTTAATTTTTATCTTTTATTAAGACAAAAAGAGCACCCCACTTGGGAAATCTTCAAAAATTTATTTTGACCATGGGGGGGTTTATTTAAATAAAAATTAACTATGATTAGCCACCTCCCAAACTTAATTACCATGGCCTTATTTGATTTTTTTCCTTCAAAATCAAATAATTTAATTTTTTGACTTAGGTAAGTTAATTAATTCCCTAGGGGAGATAGACCCCTCCTGACCAAAATTCGTCTATCTCTTCAACCCCTTATCAGAATGACATGGGACTCGAAGCAGTGGCTTAGGGGGTTTCATAGCAATTTACCTTGCATTCATAGCCCCTATTACAAAATGTCAGTGCTTGAGCAATTACATTATTACATCAAAACTGAGTTAATTAACCACCAAGGGGTGAAATTAATTAACTAGAAAAAATAAATAAAAATACAACAACACAACGAAACTCCGCAAGACTCTATACAAATGTCCAGCATGGTCATGAATAACATTTTGAACCCTTAGCCACCTCATGGACTTGACCATTAGAACGCCCGTCACCACTTTGAAGGATTTTGAGTGAAAAACCAAACCAATTAAAATCGTTTAAACCACAAGATTAATTGGAAAGGGAAAAAACACTCGATGAGGGGACTTCCCTAACAACCAGTTCCATGGTGTGGCATCCATATCATATGATTCACCCTAGCACATAGAATTACATTAATTTTCCCACGCAGGGGAGCGGACATTTCGTTTTACAAAGGGGCAATTGCCCTGCAGAAGTGAAAAAATCCTCAGATTTTTCCAAGGTACAATTTGTACAACTATGTATATCTTCATGTACATGGAGTTGCCACCTAGTCGAAATAGGTGGGCAACATCTCGCTCCAACTAGGGGACATGTGTTCGATCATCGGAGAACATATGAGAACTCCAGAATCCTGCAACCACAAATTTCTCACCAATAACCAACATAAGTCCTTAAGCAAAGACCAATAAATAAACAATAAACAATATAAATAAATGAAATTGCTATACAAAATGAAATAGACATACAATTATTTACATCTATATGCATAATGAATAACCAATGAAATAATATAAAACTTTAAAGAAATGCAAGGAAAAGGGTTAGAGATACGTTACAAAGGGTGTCCCTTTGGACACCAAGTATTTATCTTTTTGAAGAAAAACCTGATTTGTGGCTCGTTTGACCCTTTCCTGTTTCTTGTGACTTTGATAGTGCCTCACATCTTTGAAAATTTGCCAAAAGTCCACACTATCAAAAACCCGCT
This sequence comes from Pseudotsuga menziesii, assembly GCA_001517045.1. NCBI lineage: Eukaryota > Viridiplantae > Streptophyta > Pinopsida > Pinales > Pinaceae > Pseudotsuga > Pseudotsuga menziesii. The sequence continues at coordinate 219,621 of LPNX010850093.1, read as the reverse complement.
CATGCCATATCTTGTTAACTTCCTTTATTTTGATTCCATCCTTTATATTTTCCGAGAAGCTAACAAAAATAACATGATCCTTTCCACTATATATACTGTCCACATTCTGAAAAAACATTAATTCATTCTGGCATGCCTCAACTGTCTTTTCTTCTAAAACATTCTGAAAATGATCTGACACCTTACTGACTTGAGGAGAACTTACTAAAGCCTTGGGTGGCTTATCCTGTTGGGCTGGAAGCTTTACATTCTCTGCTACAGGAACTGATACCTTTACATTATTGATCCAACCCTCTAAATCTATACTCAAATCATTACTTGAAAATACACTTTGTTTAGGGGTAAGTTCATGGTCACATGTTTCTTCTACTTTGTCCATATTTCTAGTCATGCAAACCATGTCCTTACTATCTTCTGCTGAATCTAATAAATCCTCATTATTGTCAAACACACATTCATGACCAACCATATTAACCTGTACCATTCTTTCTCTAGCTGCTAACTTTTTCTTTATAATCTGAAAGAAAATGGGACAAGTCCCTTCCTCATGTGAATCATCACAAGCCCTACAGTAAAGGATTACTGGATCATCAAACCAATCGTTTGCTTCCATAGGCTCTGGAGGTCTTTCTTGTTCTTGATAAGGGGGTCCTTTAGGGAGACCCTTTTGCCATCTATCATTTGGCTTATGATTATTACCTTTATCTTTTTCCATGGCAACTATCTTATTATGCAATGCTGTCTGGTTTGCCTGCATGGAAGCTATCTGATTAGCATGATTCAATTCCATTTGTTTAATCAATTGGGTGAGCTTATCTATGGAGTCACCTTGAGGTTCTTGGTTTTGAACTTTCTTAACTTCCTTTGAAAACCCAAGAACATTGGATTTCCCTGAATCTTGCATATTTTTATCTATTTTAATAGCTTTGTCTTGTGCCTCCCTAACATTTGTAGGCTCTTTATCCCTTAGCTGGTATCTCATTTCCCCTTCAAAAGCTTGAATGTAGAAAATTAAGATGGCCTTTTCAGGAGGCTTAATATCTTGAGGGAGATTCTTAACCAATTCATTAAATCTTCTGTTAAATCCTTCCACTGTTTCATTATCTTCCTTATGGCTAGAGTGCAAGGCAGTTAACAAGGAATAGTGATCCCTCTTATCTCCCCATTTATCATTAAAAGCTTCAATGATTCCCTTAAGGTCTTTAAACTTTGTTATCATCATGTTCCATAAACCAATCAATGGCCTCTTTCTCTAAGGACAAAACAAAGAGTTTCATCTTCACATCCTCATGATTGTGTGCCATACACCATCTTGCAATACATAAATTGAAATTTCTGATGTGGGCTTTAGCACTTGCAACATTGTCTCCTTGAAAAGAAGGCAACTTATCTATAGCTTTTTCTGGAACCTCATGAGGGTAACCAACAATTCTAGAGAAATCACATGGTCTATAATAATTATTCATTGTTCAGGTTGGTTTACTTAGATAAACCACAAAGGCATATTAGAAATTGGCTTCTTCTCCAAGACTTGTAAAGATTCTACAGGGAGCAACTTTGTTCAACTTCCTCTAAAAGCCTTTTCAGGATCTAAGAGGGAGCTATGCAAACCAAAGGGTTCCAGGTAGAATACCTTACTATATATTTTTGAAGTGGAGTCGCCACTTGGAGAACAAGTAAACTTCCAATATGGGTAAAAGAAAGAAATAATTTTTTTTTTTAAGGTTATTTCAAAAATTTTATTAACACTTTAAAAACGAGTTAAATTGAAGAATTAAAGAATTAGATCTAAAATTATTTAATTAATGTTAAGACCAAGGACAAAAGACTTGTCCCCGGCAACGACGCCAAAGATGTTGCCGCCTAATTCACACTTTAAGACGCAGGAAAGTCACAACCTGCTATGTGTGTCCTTGGGGGCAAGCGAGAGCTGGGGACCACTGTCACCACAGTCCACAACTCCTTCGTTTAGGCAAGATCCCAACAGAGCCAAGGGGGGTAGTCCCTACAGGAAAGCTAAGTTCCAGATTTATTAATTAATTACAAATTAATTAAAGGGATCTTTTATTAAGATTTGTGAGGCTAAGCCTTTATATTATCTAAGAAATGACAAGCAGCATGCAAATGCAAAGACTTCCTTTTAATGACAAGCAGACCTTGAGATAAATAAAGACCAGTGCCTATTACAAATGGAGTCTAAAATTATAACTTTACAGATTTACAACTGAAATTGAAATGTAAGTTAATTAAACCACAGTTTAGGTGTTATCCCAATTAAACAAGGTTACAATATGGCAAATGAATACTTATGAACAATATAAACAATAATAAATGAGCAGTTAGCCAATATTAGCAGTATCCACAGTTGTAACAGATTGAACAATGGAACAATTGTCAAGCTATTACACAAGATCTCAGATTACTAAACCATGAATTAAAGATGCCACCACAAGAATTTGCGAAACTGAAATGAAATGCTTGTAACTGAAAAGTGAAGAGCTTGCAAAAATAAAAGTGCTTGCAGTGAAAACCTTGAACAGCAAGGTGATAGCAATGACCTGTGTTTGTAGGACGTTTTGCAATGTCTCTTGGTTAATTTTAATAAATTTTATTAGAAGTTTTTCTTCTTGAAGTTTAGTTTTCGAACCGGTGGTGTGACTACCCCAATCCAGTACTTCTCAAGTCAAAGAGGGAGTGTTGTTGCGCTCAACAAAGTGGGAGCAAAGCACACCCGTAGCTCACAGGTCAAACCCCAATGGCCTGGTGCTCAACAAGGAGGACGTCAAAGCGCCTAGAGACCCCCCACGGTCTACTACCCCAAGTTGCCTCCGAGGTCACTGTTTTTAGTTGACAGGAAAAATGGCTAGATGGATGCCTATTAAACTAAGACTCCTCTATCCCCTGTCGTATCTCACGAGTACCCCGAAGGGTGATAACCGAGTAGAGGAGCAGGAAATAGAGAAGCTTTTGTTGGTAAATTTTAAGTCTTGGTGGTTAATATGCAAGGTAAATTTTAAGCTGTCAACAAGATCAACCAAGCGGTATCCCTTATGGGAGGTGCTGGTACTTGATCTTGGACTGAAAATAAAAAAAAAATGTGTGATTGTAACAGAAAAAAGAAAAGTTGTCTTAATTACCTAAGCCCCCATATCCAACTTGAAGTCCCTAAAGGGAGATGACAAGTGGATAGAGGATACACATGATAGATGGGTTGTATGGTTACTTTTTAACAGAAAATAAAATTACTGAAACTTGAAAGAAATTCTAACTGGCTAAAGCAATGCTCAACCGCACAGCAATCTTTGTGACAGAGATGGTGGTCTGTCACAAAGATAGGTGGGTAAACAGGAAAAATAAAACAGATTATACTAACCTCACAACAATCTCTGTTACAGAGATGGTGGTCTGTAACAGAGATAGGTGGGTGAACAGAAAGTAAAACTAGAAAGGAAATACAACTAAATAAAACAGTAAACTAACCTCACAACAATCTTTGTGACAGAGATGGTAGTCTGTCACAAAGATAGGTGGGTAAATGGAAATAAAACTAGTGATCTACTTTACTTCCTAATCTATTTACATATATGTTACAAGTGCTTATAAATTTTGTAGAATACCCCAAGAGAACTTCTCAGTGGGGTTTACAAATATTAGAAAAAAGAAGAAGGAGAGTTGAGGGTTTGAACCCCTTTTGGAACCGGTTGAAGGTTGAGGTATTTCTGGGCCTATTTGGGCAGCATCTCCCCTTCACCTGTGTAAAACCTGTCACAAACCAGCAAGCTTTACTTGCTGGAAATTACAGAAAACTCAAAGAATTTGTTAGAAAAAGTTAGTCCCAAAAATCACTAAATTTACAGTAAAATTTTTTAGTGAAAATATGACAGAAATATGAAGTTTAGAGGGCTGAAAACTGGGTTTCCAGCCACCTAAATGATGCTAAAACAGTAGATTTAAAGCATTTAATTAATACACCAAGGGTTGGGGCCTTAAAACCAAGGTTTTTATCACTATACAGTGATAAAAACTGAGTCTTAAAACCCTCTTAAGCAAAAGTGCGAAAATAAAAAAACAGAAATTAACCAATGGAAAAGGTACTCCTTTGCTTTAGATCCCTGCAATAAACTTATAAGAGCTGCAAAATATAAGCAAAGAGGTGAGCACATAAATAAACCCTACAAAATACTTTGTAGAGTCTTACTAATCTACTCACAAATGCAGGTAAAAATACTTCTACCTACAAGTCTCTCCACAAAATACTTTGTGGAGAGCTATCCAAGCTAATACAAATGCAACTAATAAACATAAAGCAGGTTACCTCACAAGAAGCACAAAATGTAGACAAGAGCCACCAAAATTCCTCCAAAGCATTTACTTGTATTAAGCCCAACTAGGGCAAAAGATTACAATAGCAAAAGAATGTGAGAGAAGAGTGGAGAAATATTCCGGCAGCATAACAATAGCATGAGAGATCATGTTAAATGAGGGAGTGAGACCCCCATTATATATAGTTGAGGAAGACCCCAACCCCTTGAAGATCAACGACCAAGATTAGATCTAGATCTAGATTAGATCTCCACCACTAGATCTAGGTATTTGACTTTGCATCCTCCTCAATCATTCTCCACCCTTAGATTACTTTTCAATCCATGGCTTAGATGCTTGATCCATGTCACAATAAAGCTTAACCCTTAGATCTAGGGTTTCCATGACTCAAGTGGGGCCTCCTTTGACTCAATTTTTAATTTTATCTTTAATTTTTTAATCTTTTACTTTTACTTTTTATCTTTTTACTTTTAAATCTTTTAATCTTTTACTTTTTACTTTTAAATCTTTTAATCTTTTAAAACTTTTAATCTTTTACTTTTTATTTTATCTTTTTACTTTTAAATCTTTTAATCTTTTATTTTTTATTTTTATCCTTTTACTTTTAAATCTTTTAATCTTTTATTTTTTATTTTTATCCTTTTACTTTTAAATCTTTTAATATTTTATTTTCAAGTTTTAATCTTATATTTTTTATTTTTTATTTTTTAATCTTTTATTTTCTATATTCTATTTTCTATTTTATTTTTTAATTTTTTAATTTTTGATCTTTAATTTTTTAATTTTTAATTTTTAATTTTTATCTTTTATTAAGACAAGAAGAGCACCCCACTTGGGAAATCTTCAAAAATTTATTTTGACCATGGGGGGTTTATTTAAATAAAAATTAACTATGATTAGCCACCTCCCAAACTTAATTACCATGGCTTTATTTGATTTTTTCCTTCAAAATCAAATAATTTAATTTTTTGACTTAGGGAAGTTAATTAATTCCCTAGGGGAGATAGACCCCTCCTGACCAAAGTTGGTCTATCTCTTCAACCCCTTATCAGAATGACATGGGACTCGAAGCAGTGGCTTAGGGGGTTTCATAGCAATTTACCTTGCATTCATAGCCCTATTAGAAAATGCCAGTGCTTGAGCAATTACATTATTACATCAAAACTGAGTTAATTAACCACCAAGGGGTGAAATTAATTAACTAGAAAAAATAAATAAAAATACAACAACATAACGAAACTCCGCAAGAATCTATACAAATGTCCAGCATGGTCATGAATAACATTTTGAACCCTTAGCCACCTCATGGACTTGACCATTAGAACGCCCGTCACCACTTTGGAGGATTTTGAGTGAAAAACCAAACCAATTAAAATCGTTTAAACCACAAGATTAATTGGAATGGGAAAAAACACTCGATGAGGGGACTTCCCTAACAACTAGTTCCATGGTGTGGCATCCATATCATATGACTCACCCTAGCACATAGAATTACATTAATTTTCCCACGCAGGGGAGCGGACATTTCGTTTTACAAAGGGGCAATTGCCCTGCAGAAGTGAAAAAATCCTCAGATTTTTCCAAGGTACAATTTGTACAACTATGTATATCTTTATGTACATGGAGTTGCCACCTAGTCGAAATAGGTGGGCAACAAGGGCAAAAAACTCCCTGGAATACCCTATTTGAGATTCTACGTCTTAGGAGACCGAACCACTCAAAAATATCCTACTAGCACATTTTATTACAAACCCCGCGGGGCCATGGTCAAAATTATTCAAATAAAAAGGTGACTAGCCAATATTGGCTAGACAAGCAGACGGATCGACTGATACACTGGAATCAGACTTTGAACAAGTCTGTCAATCGGCGGCTCCTCAGGTAACCCAACTTATGGTACAAAAAGTTGGATAACAACTCCTAAACAAACCCTAGTAATTGAAAACCAACAACCTTTACAACCTCAAGTAAAGGAACAATAGATCTACAAACACATCAAACTGAAAATTAAGACAATAAGTGCAATACTGCAACATTTAATCACACTTTGCCTATTAACTCCAAAACATAAAATTATATAGCAACTCTCTTGCCAAAATCTCTCAATGTTTGTGCCTATCTCTCCTCTATTTCATGCAAGAATAGGATATACAATTCATGTAGATAGTTTGATTAAGGTGCTTAGGTTGACCATGTCAAACCCTAACCTTTCCTAGAATAGTATCCCCCCTTGCATGAGTTAATTTCCTAGAATAGAATGTCCTCTAGGAGATAATGTAGGCATTAAAGCAAGCGCCTTACTCCTAGGGACCTGTTATCACAAATCTTGTAGTTGCCCCTTTGAGATGATCCTATTCAGGATGGTAGAGGGAAAGCAACTAAAGTTGTGACCTACGACAACCAAGACCTCTAAAATGGTTCAATTGTCACATTGGTTAAGGCTACCGACACTTTAGACCAAATCTAAAGGTAATCCTAGGTGGCGTCCCTATAACCAAAACAACCTTATAAATGGACAATCTAAGTGGATTAGTTAAGGTATCTTGATGAAATCTCTTAGTTCTTATGGTTAATTAATGGTTGGAACAAATTCTATGAGATAAAATGTGCCTGTATGAAAAGCCCCAATTTGCCTTAGGGTTTAGCAATGAAAAATCAAATCTAAGGGCAAAGAGTGAAATTAAGATAGTTTAGGTACTATAATTAATTTCTAGATGATAGATATGTTGTTTGAGGGTGATTCTAGCAATACCCACTTTAGGATATGAGCTGGAATGATGATTTCCCCAAGGAGGGCGAATTTCTCTAAGGAAAGCTAGAGTTGGGGATGGGTAAATGGAGTCCGATTTAGTTGAAACTTGGCACTTAGAGGTTTTATGATATTCCCTACTTGGGTTTTGAAAATGAAACGTGGCTGCGATCTAGAACTAGGCAAATCAGAAAACAAGGGTTTTAATTTTAATTATTATGCTTGGGTGGATTGAAACAAAGGAATAACAAACGTACCTTGTGAAAACGTAAGTGGAAATTGTAGATGAATGTTGGAATGGTGAGGATAACTCCCGTAGAGATCAAATGAAAGTTTTGCCAAAAATCTAGCTCTTTGCCAAACACCCAAGTGGACAAGTGCACCCCTCTTCTTGCCAAGTCAAGGAAAAACCAATCAGATTAGCAAGAAAATGAGCTACTACAAATGAGAGATAAATAATAAGGGAAATAATTGGTCATAGACAAAATCACTCCCTGTTTGAAACAAATCCGGAAGAGGAACAAATAGTGGGTTTCCCCAAATGATGAGCCCCTCACAAACGACCTCTTTGCCTGCAAAAAAATATTAATCCACAAAAATAATGCTAGATTCTTCCCAAAGATCTTTCAGTGCAAAGGAAAAGTAGTTTCAATCACAATTCCCAACATTCAATCCCAAGAACACAAGTAATTGTCACAAGAATTTTTTTTATTCCAAAAGCCAAGAGCCAAAATTCCTGATGGGATACAATGGGGGGATCACCACTCTTAAATAGATCGAGAGTGTGTCCACATTCTGACCAACTTGATTCAATGGTTGAGATTAAAACATCATCAATAGTGGAGATTACATCTTTTATCAATACATGGATCAACTCAAAAAAGGGGGGTGCACTTTTGCCCAAGGACGCCTTAGGGAGGCAAAATACATCATAATGTCAAGATATAACAATGTGGTACATCATGGTGGTCACCTTAGGGGCATAAATCATCCTAGGTGCCATCTCAAATACATAACATAAAGATATAAACATGCAAATACATCATATGCCAAGGTGAGGGGCACCCCATGGGGGACGTCCTCCCTAGAGAAGCCAATAAAATAATGTAGACCTCAGTGTTGAGTAATACTGGCGAAGAATGATCCATAGAGCCATAATATATCATCATAAAACATCCCATGCCATTTCCATGCCTCAGAGTGACCAAATCGATTTCCTGGAGGTAGCCTTACCCCTTTTCTATGAATAAAAATCGTTGAAAATCACTGCTGGAAAATAATACTGCCAATATCACCATTTCCTTTGCCTGAAATCCAGATCTGAGTGTGCCAATGGAATCAGAGATGCCAAATCCACTAATGGTGACTACAAATACACCATGAATCCATTTGAATATGCCTTTGGAAGCTCAAACCATGTCCAATAATAAAAATAATGGTCATAATAAACAGTAATAAATCATAATAATGCTGATAATGACCAATAACCATCAAATTGAGTATGGATATGGTATACTGGATGCATATAGGTGACAAATAATCAATTTCGAACTGATGTAGCCAAGTCTACTCCGGGACCTGTATTGACTTGGTCCAACTAGGTTTGACCAAGTCAATACAGGATGTATGTGATAACAGGATCTATGTTCTGTTGTAACTCTGGGAAAAGCTTTAACTCATGCACTTAAACGAAATTTGGAAAAAGCTTCTAGCTCATGTGCTTTAGTGAAATATGGAAAGGCTAGCCGCTAAACTAAAATAATAGATTTTTAATTCTGGAAATAACTAAAACTGGAAAAGGTTGGCGCATGCATGCACCCTCTACCACTATCTACTTATTTGACATGTCCTCCAAGACACTTTTTGTCATGCTTTCACTACACTGTTATCTCCACTATGTGTAGGGATTGTTGCAAGGAATTCGTCTATGTGTACTGTATATGGTGCATTAAGTCTGTTTTTACAGAATTCGCTCATCATGCTACTCCACAACAGGAAGGAGAAGATGTACGGAGCAACAGGAAAGAATCTAACACTCCCTCTTTGCAAGGATGGGGTTCCCCAACAATCGAAGATGCTATAACAACTTCTCGAACCTCCCCTTTGATAGGAGGTTCAAAAGAATATTGGCCACTTGTGAATTTGATAGGATGTAAACCAGGACCACTGCTTCCTTTTGTATTCTAAAATCTCTTCAGAATCTTCAAGGAGTACTTCCCTTGATCAAGGAAGACTTGATTAGCAACTTGCCAAACTTTAATGTTCTTCATGTCAACTTCATGGGCCAATTTCTTCTCACATCACATCATGAGCTGTTTAAAACTTATGATAAACTCATCTATATACAAGATCAATACAAGTGTATCGGATCTATTAAGAAAATAGAGATAAAAATCTATACAAAATTTGGAAAAGCCCAATGTGGGCAATAATTTCTTCCAAATGGCATCTCGCCATACCTTCTCTGCATGTGCTACCTTGAAACTAAAATGTTTCTCCTCCATCATGGCATTCTGTCATACCTGTTTTGATGTGATACCTCAAAGCTGTAAGGATACTCCATCGTAGCATTCCGCCACATTTGCTCGCTACCACTTTAAGGTATATCAGCGGAAAATCAACAGCCCATCACAGGTTCATTGTGCTTATATCTGAAGCAACAAATACACTCCAATCACTGGGGCAAGCAACCTCTTAAAGGCCTTGGACTTATCATAGGTTCAATGTGCCTATCTCAGGCATGAAATCCACTCGAATCATTAGAGCAAGCAAACTCTCATAGGTCTGGAGCCTATTACAGGTTCAGTGAACAACAATCAATGGAGCTTTCTTGTGCATCACACCTGTTAGCCTCTCACAGGTTTTGTTGCCTATCATTGGGGTGGATATGCTCCAATTTCTAGAGTTTCCTGGGTATCACACCTGCTAACTCTTGACAGGTCCTAGTGCCTATCTTAGGCATGACATAGCTCCAATCATCCATGTTAGGGCATCACTATTGCTGAAATCCTCTGACAATGCCCTCTTATAGGTTGCAGCTGACTCCATATATAGAACTTGGAAGACTTCAAATGCACAACTTTGATGCAATGTTAACACATCAAAAGGAAAATGATGACATGCATAAATCTGCAATGCTCAATCATACTCTGTCTATTAACTCCAAAAAATAAAATTACATAACAACTCACTTACCAAAATCTCTAAGACATATCTCCATGGTTTGCCCCTATTTCTCTATAGAATTCGATACAATGCATGCAGATAGTGTATTTAACGCACATTTTAATTGTTAAACATGTCAAAATCTAACCCTGCCTAGAATAGTGTGCCCTTCTTGCATGAGGTAATTTCCTAGAATAGAATGCTCATTAAGAAATTATGTATGCATGAAAGCAAGCACCTAACTTTTAATGATCTGCTCTTTGTTCTATATCTAGAAAGGCCTCTAACTGATGTGCTTAGCTAAATATGGAAAAGCTAAACTAAAAGGTAAGATGTGCACCATCTCTATTTGATGCGCTATGTAGCGTCAATTGCTCCATGAATCACTCCCCACCATATTTGCCAATGGTCATCTTATCTTCAAGATGTCCTGAAAGTGAGGTAACAATAGCTACTAAATCTAGTCCTTGCAAATTTAAGTAGCTGCAAGTTAGAGGGAGTGTAGTAAATGTAGTGGACAACACTATACTTTGTGATGAAATTGATGGAATTTCCGCTCTTGTACAAGGTATTTATCCATTCATACTCTTTATGCTTAACAATATAATGCTTCAAACGATTCAATGTGTGCACAAAACAACCAGACCAAAAAATGCGAGGATGAACTTGCTCAATGATATTTCCTGCTCCCTTGCAATTCATTGCATTATCAGTGATTACTTGAATCACATTCAATGGCCAAACTCTCATTAATGGTTCTCAGTGAGAGGTCTTTAATGTCCCAAGAAAATGCAACGAATGATGAGGGGTTATGCACTAAAAGGGAAGACTGCACCACTAGTTGACACACCAAAAAGATTTATCAAATGTTGAATTTAAAATTTGTCTAATTGTCAGATACAATGGATACACCACTATCAGCCCACTCATCTGTAAACTGTCCTAAGCTCTTTGGAGTCTGGACTTTGGATTTTTCCTTTGTTTAATGATACAATTTTAGCTCTCACATTTGAGTCTCTTTTACCCTTAGGTGCCATTGTTAATGGCCTTAACCATAACTCTGCCAATAGGGTGAGTGAAGAACATTGAATGGTATCTACATACATAGAGGAAGGTTACCACTTTTACACCCACCTTGTCTCTATCATCAGCATCAGGGAATTTTTCCATTATTCTACTTCTACTTCCAGCCCCCGCATATGAGCTCCCACTAGCATCACGAGAACTAGATTTCACATTTTTGGAATAACCAAAAATTCTTGATGTGGCATTGGATTGAACTTTTTTGCTTTCTGCCATCCTGTCTTTGCGCTGCTTCCGCTTGCTTGTTGTATTTTGCTCTTTCTTCGTTTGATACATTGGGATGAGGTTTTATTCCACCATGGATGGGCTTGTCACTTGACATTACGTCTTACAAAGATGCATCCTAACATGGGTATAAGAAACAGTGCAAGGTTTGTGTAGATAAATTTTGTGGTTCCACCTCGCCTACCTTTAAATTTTGTTATATACTTTTGTAAGGGTGTTGAGCCTTGTTTGTTTGTATCTTCACCCTCACATTCACCATCATTTCCTTCATTCCCTTTCAAGTCAGTGCCATCTTCAGAGAATGGGTCATGGATGTTTTTCTCATCTTCTCCATCATTCCAATTCTCGACTAACACCATAACTATAAAAAATTGAAGCATACACCTCATAAATATATTTTTTAAAGTCTTGGATGGTAAACCCATAATATAATAACGAAGAAGAAAATAATGGGAAACAATAGGAGAAGAAATCATATGCACAAAAACGAAGAACACATAAAATTTGGCAAAAAATGGGTTTTGAGCTTGGCTCTTAAATGTTCTAATAGTTAAAAGTAGAGTAATGTGACTATGGTAGCCTTTGATCTCATTTTAGGAGGAGAACATCTGCACAATAAAAATCAACACCGTTACCGGTTGAAATGGCAGTCCAAGCCACCGGTAAGCATATGAGGGAAAAGTGACCACTGTCACCTTAGTCACTAGTCCCCAACTTCTTTGGAAGCCTGAGCCTCCTAGGGGAGAGCCCTAATTCAATTATGGAAACCAAAAACTCAAATGCCAAAAATAATCTCTTTCAAGAGCATTAGTAACCAGTGCCTTTTGGAGTCAGTTCAAATATAGGAATGGCACACTGAGTAGCCTTATGAACTTGCTAAGTACAACCAAACAATCGCTAGGCATGTATACAGATGCAAAAATATTTAATCATGAAACTAATTCTGTTCACAAAAAGAAGTATGTTAATGTTGTGACAAGTTGACAATTCAGACCTCCAATATAACATAAAAGCACTGTTACAAATATCGTCCGATAAATCGCGAGTCGCCGAGAAATCGCGATTTTTTAAGAGAAAATCGGGCACCAATATCGGGCCGATTTCTGTCCGAAATATCGCCGATTTTTGAGTAAAAAATCGGGAAAAATTGCCGTCGACTCGCGATTTCTGGACAGGGTGAAAAAAAGGTTCGTTTTTTGACATTTTATGCCCGCGGTTAGGGCTCATTTGCTCATTTGGTCGCTACAGAGGTCGAGAGGAGAGCCGGCGATAGCCTGTTAAAAGTTTCATCATTCTATGATTCTATCACACCTAAAAAGCAAGCAGATTCTCAACGCAACAGCTCAGTCTTTGCAGTATTTTTTGATTGGAACTCCTCAAGTACATTCCAGGTTCAATTCTGCAACTGCTAAGCAAATTGGGAATTTCTGCCATAATTTAAGGGCAATGTCAAAACTCATGTGCTCTGTCAAGATATTTAATAACACTTCAATTTTTGTTTAGGACTGTAAATACACCCAATAATGGGGACTTAATATTTTCTAGGGTGTTTTCTTTTATTTAATAAAGGTCCTCCGGGAACTTCACAAAATACTAGTCTTCTTTGACTCGCATACAAGTTCATCGGCTTCTTTTGTCCAGGAGCTTGATCAGTGTCAAGTTTCAACTTGACTCCTAAGATCTCTGTCCATCTCCAACAGACAAGTATGGAAGCCTTCTGAGTCAACCATAAGCAATTCCCAGACAACCAGAAAATTTGTTTCTCTTGTGGTTGACAAGGTGAGTTGGTTTTTTTCTGCAAGATATGTTGCAATATAAGACCTGATCCTAGTCTTCACTTCAAATTAACAATTTATCTCATACAATTTATATTGACATTTGGCAGAGTATAACATCAATAATACAGAGAGTTCCTGTTAAAGCAGTAGAGCGCAATGCTTTTACCCTTGGGAAGCATTAATAGGGAAGAATAGCAATATGTAATGTCTTATGGAACCATTGCCATAAATAATTATTAAATTCAATTTTATATATCCATGGGAGGGATGACATGCCTAGGAAGGATTGCTGCTAGGCACCATTGTGTGTTTTAGTCTTATGGCCAGACAGACAACCTTATGGATAGATAAGTGAGGATGTGTTAGTACAAATTTACAGTTACCTTATGAGGCTTTGGAATCCTCTAAAGAACCATCTTTAATGTAATTTGAATGTGACGAAAGAATTTTCTGAATCTCAGCATATAATTTTTTCCTCAATCTCTCTCTCCGTCATTCAAACTTCACATTCAATCCCTCTATGATCCTTTGCATAAGTTCATGGGTTCCTCGATCCCCACAAAAGAACATCATCAGATGATTGAACAACTTGCTAATTCTCATGCAAGGACAGCTACCACCATGGCCAGGCAGTTTGCATGGAAAAAATATTTATTGAGACAGCCTTACAGCTTTACTTTTGCACAATAATAAGGGTTAAAGTAAATGTCTGAACTTTAGACATCTTATATATATTATATATCAGTTTTCTTTCCATATTCATGTGGCAATGTGTTTATTTGATGTTATTGTTGCTTTAGATGTTTAAAAAATTGAAAAAAAATGAATATTTTTGTGTTTTTTAAGTTTGCCGATTTTTGCCGATGTTCTGCCGAGATATCCCGAGACGATGTTTCCTGGACCCTGCCGATTTCCGCGCCGCGCCGATATTTGTAACTTTGCATAAAAGTATTGTGCATACAGAATATGTGTAGATGAAATAGGATGCCAATAAGTACTGTAATATGTAGAAGAGTTAGTTATTTCAAGGTTCAAAAATGAAAGGCAACCAAGTATGCATACCATATAATCTTATGTACTAACAGCATTATTCCATACACAGGAGACATATAAGTATTGGTAAACGTAAGTAGTGTATCACAACTTAACAATCACGGCAAGATATATAACATATCAGTTATTATCAGTTATGGCAATGTCGTGTTTTAGTGCACATAGGATTTCACCATTGGTCGGCTTATATTGTATATAATGTACAGACTGAAGTGAATATAAAAGGCAGGAAGGCTGCTACTGAAAGGGCAGCCAAGAGGCTGGGAAACTTGGGTGAAGGACCGAACGCAGGTCTACACCAGACCTTGGCTAGTAGACAGCTCGGTGGGGAAGGTTTTGCTCGACAAAGGTGTGGGTTAACACCTTGCTGTGTGAGGTGACCGAGGGTAGAAAATGAGACTGCTACAACAGACCTCAGGGTGGAATAGCAGCAGCGAAATAAGGAGGAGCAGTGGCAATGGAGGAGGGAGGCCTAAGGACTTTCCTAAACCACAGCCGAGGGGAAGAGGGGTCTGAAGGATGCTACTACAGAAAACCTGCAGTGATGGAAGGCTGGAGGACAGGCCCGAACATATAATGGGCAAGGGTAAGAGGATAGTGAGGATGGAGGGTGGACCAGGGAAGGCATGGGGGTAGCAGTGAGGGTTAGAAGGGGGTTTGGAAGGAGCTGTAAGGGAAGATGGGTGATCAGCGGAGGGTATATGGAGATGAAGGGACCAGCAGCGAGCTAGCTGGGGTGGAAAGGAGGGCTGCCTAAGGGTAGCGAAGGTAAAAAGGAGAGAAAAGGCACTAGTTTAGGTATCGGATATGAGGACAAGGGAGTACTTAGGTGCCCTAGCCCTAGGGCATCTAAGGTAAGAAAGTCTCCAATAGGAGAAGAACAAACCTAGGTAAATAACTACCCTAGAAACCTACAGATAAACCCCAGAGGAAATGTCACAAGGAGACGTTTCTCTTCTTCTTCTTTGAAGGTGACTAATGGCTGGTAGAGGCCTATCTTAGAAGAAATGCAGCCCTAAGCTACCATTCAATCATGAATATGCATCATCCATCAGCAATAAAACAAAGAGAGCAGAAGCCCAACCTTAGTGTGCTTGTGTTTTGCCAACAAATCTGAGCTTCACCACAAAAAAAGTTTATCGAAATAACTTCCAAAAGCCAGCTTATTTAACTAGAAAAAGAGTTCTCCTCAAGAAGGGCGCATTCTCTCCAAAGAGCCCTAGTTAGGGCAAAACAAAAGTACAGTAATTATCCCACTTGTCTCATGTCTCAAAATGAAAGTGAGGAGATCTATTTATATGATCTCACACTCACTTATTACAAAAATATCCAGGCTGACATGCCTTAAAATATGTCAATTTGTAATTACAAAAATGTCAACTTAAAATTAAAACAAAATAATAATAAAATGCGACTTATTGTAGGCTTAAGGTAGGCTACCGGGGATATTTGTTCCCCAGGGTGCCAAAAATAGACTAATTAAGCGAATCACTCCAAACGAAAGGATGGATTGAGCTGGGAGGGGGTGTCATGCCCCTACTAACCCCAAGATGTTGTAAAATCCCTCAACACCCCCTCAAACGACACATGGTTTGGTGAAAGGAGAGAACGTCTTGATGAGGAAGAATGCCCAGGAGAAAGAGAACCTGCTGTGTAAAGGACCAGAAGGGTGTCTCGGTGGCTATGTAGAAGCCAAAAGAGCATATAAACAACATATGGAGCCATGTGACCCAGTGGCCAACCCTTAGGGGCCCTGGTCACCAACCCCGAGGTTAAAAACCCTAGCAAAGGGTAGTTAGCAGTGCCATTAAGCCTGAGTACCCCTAAAGGAGGAACCAAAGGGTTCAACCATGACTGCCATTGCTCAATAACACCCTTCTTGGTCAAAATTTTGCTCTCCCTGGGGTACACCTGAAGGTGTGCTGGGTACAGGTGCAACGTAAGACTGGCTCCAACTACGGGACGAGTGCTCTTCCTGGGAGTGCTTAAGAGCCTGTGAATCTTCTAGTACCTGTAGACCTACACACACATCAAATATACGAGGGATCAAAGCATCATTAGGCAGATACTTCTGTTCTGCCTTGTCCAAAAATAAAACGACTAATGACTAATGAACGATCGAACAAATTAACTAACTAACATAATAATAATGATAAATATCAAACAACGTTAGAGAAGTACCTCTTAAATGTCTGCCCGTTGACAGGTAGAGGAATCTTCTCACCATCCATGTGACTCAAACAGAATGCATTCGGACCTGCAACGTCAGTAATCTGATAGGGACCCAACCAAAGATTGTCGAACTTACCATGTTTACTTGGGTCCTCTCTTCTTTTGTCCCATAGTAGGACGAGGTCTCCAATTTGCAGTTGGTGTTGGCGAGTCTTTTTATTAAACTTCTCTTTAACCTTTTCTTGGTGTTCTATCAGGTGGTCAAAGGTCTTTCGTTAGCTCTCATCGAGTTCTATCAGGTTGTTGATTCTTCGTTGATATGTGTTATCCACTTATTTGTACCATAGTTGGATTACCTGAGGAGCCGCTGGTTGACAGACATGTTCAATGTCTGATTCCAGTGTATCAGTTGATCCATCTTCATGTCTAGCCAATATTGGCTAGCCGGTTTTTTATTTGAATAATTTTGACCATGGCCCCGCGGGGTTTGTAATAAAATGTGCTAGTAGGGTATTTTTTGAGTGGTTCGGTCTCCTGAGACGTAGAATCTCAAATAAGGTATTCCAGGGAGTTTTTTGCCCCTGACAATTATGCTTTGCCTTCAGCCGAGTATAATTGACGAGGTTTTCTCCTGCTTCCTCCAAAGCTGGAATGCCTGATGTTGAATTCTGGGCCTTGGGGGGTTATTAGAGCCCAACTGAGTGTTATAAACCTACTAGGCATTATTTAGGTAGAGCGTCGTCATGTCCTAAGTCATCTGGATATATAAAAAATTTTCGAAAAAATCTTTTTTTGAACGGAGAAAAATTATTTTTAAAATTTTTAAATTATTTTCCTAAGTTTTTGGGTTAATTTTTCCATAAATTAAATGGAAAAAACCCGTTCGTAATAAGTCGGTCATCTTGACTCCGAATTCAGTGATTGAAGGCTCTAACCTTAAGCCAAAAATCATTCTTGATCGGCCAGCGAGTCAGAACCAACTTTCGGATCATCAATCGGACACATAATGTCTTTTTTCTCAAAAAAGTCAGTTTTGAGGAAAAAAATGAATTTTTATTAAAAAATGATTATTTTGGAGAAAATTAAAACTCTCCAAATTAATCCAAATTCAGCGAAATAAAAGGTTAAATGACATCTCATCGAGCACTTAAGATGTTTGGAGTTGTCATAACTCAGCTTCAGTCAGCATTAAGTGAGCAATTAATTTATTATCAGTTAGCCGTTGTGTCATCTCTAGCTAAAGAATGAGATGGAGAGCACTCATTGGTCCGGTGATTTGATCGAGGTGAAGACTGAGGCTTACACCATCAGTGGGCTTCCCAAACCTAGCGCAGGCTCCTACCAAACCTAAAAGGTTGTTTACCTACATCACCAGACGTCTCCTGCACAGCTCACGCCCCTCTCTCTCCTGAGGGCGCCTTCCACACGTGTGTGTTCATTTATGGCTTGATTTGGTTGTTCAGGGTTGGAGTGGGGGCGCCTTGCCTAGGTGGAGGCCTCCCCTCACTCCCAGCTCTCCGTCTTAGGTTTGATTTCTCTGTTTGGTGGCCAGGGCGGTTAGGTCATGAGGTTTGGTTTTAGGGTTTTAACACTCTCTCATTGTATAAATAGAGGCTCCTTCAGCTCTATTTGGATGGACTTTTGTAGCAGAGTTACTTTGAGAAAATTATATCAAGCATTTGCTTTAATTTGTTAATAAAGATCAGACTTTGGAGGTCCATGAGCTCTTGGATGTGGTAGTTCTTTGCAATTGGTTGAGGTGATATTATCTCTAACCCCTATTTCCTTAATGCTTATGTGAGATTAAATTGTTTATTTGTTAGCTCAAGAGGGCCATTGTTGGCACAGTAGAACAATCATTTGTAGTTCAACTTGATTGTTTATGCGAAGTAGATTAGTAATTTTGATGGACATGAGTAATCAGTATATACGTAATGTTGATCATAATTCAATTTTCTTAGCATACTAGCATATATTTTGATCTCACGTTTTGTGTTAAGTTGTAGTGTGTTTTCAGGCTTCACAGGTTGAAGAAGGGTGTGAGCTCAGCTGCTTCTATCCCAGGCTTCAAGCAACCTTTTTGATCTAACACTTTCATTGCAGCACCTATAGAGATCTTCTTCTTCAAAATACAAAAAGAAAGCTGGGAGTCTAACTCTTTCTCTTGGGTTCCATCCATAAATTTAAATACTTTCTTGGTTACCGAACTTCCTTCCTCTACTTCTCCCTTTGCTCCTTGACTTCTTTTGTTTCCTTGCTTGCTAGCCCCTTTCCTGCTTGACTTGTTTGCCTTTTCTCACCTTTTCTTCATCGCTGCCCCGTTTTTTCTCTCTTTTACCATCCCTTTTCTTCATTTTGGACAGCCCTAGTGTGCCCTAGTCTTCCTTCCCTTTTTGCCTCTTTTTGCCCTAGTTTTTGGGCCTTCTTCAACCTTGTTATTGGCCTTTTCTTCCACTTTTTGTTCGCTGCCCTGTTTTGTATTTTTTATGACAGCCATTTGTTTTCTCTTTCGCTGCCCCGTGTTCTTCAATTTTTGTCTTCCTTTAGCTTCATAGTTGGCTGCCCTATCTCTCCCTTTCTTTGATTTTGACCTTCTTTTTGTTTTCTTGCCTTCTTTTCCTCATCTTCTTTTGTTTCAGCCCTCTTTTTTTTTGCTCTTTTGGCTCTCATTCAAACTTCTTCTCTTTTCTCTTTTCACAGGTTTCAGAAAGATCTTCAAGTAAAAGTAAAAGCACTCTCCTTTTTTATTTTTTTATTACGCAAATTTTAATGATAGTAGAGTTGTATGCTTTTATTTGAAAAACCCTTTCAAGGATTAAATTCCTAAAGGCAATTTGTAATAATTTCAATAAAGTACTTTTGTTTGAGTGGGGTTTTCAAGTCCCCACTCTCATCCTCCCCCATTTGGGGAGGCTTGTGTTGTGTTTACTTGTGTATGTTTAGGTTAGATTTGCTTGTCTTCATCATTATTTGCATCTTATTCTTAGAATAATTGTTAATCCATCACATCTAATTCATTAATTAAGTTGATTATCCTATTTTAAATTGTTTATCTTTCTAAGTAAATCAACTGCTTAAATTTCTTGAATCACACCATAAGGTGGATCAAGAGTACTCTCTGTTGGAGAGTTTAATAACTCATCTTAGCTTCTTGTTCACATTTGTTTAATCAATTAACTCTTAAGTAAGACTCTTGAACTTGTAGAAACATAGGTCAAGAGCGCTCTCTGTTGGAGAGTCTAATTAATTAACTTAATAAAATCTTCAACACACACACCCCTTTAATTAATTAACTCCCTTCCCTCCCTGCCGGAGTATGCTCTGACCGATCTCTGATCGGAATACCCAGAAACGACACTGGATCTTTAAACCCTACAAGAGTAACTTAATTAAAACTTTTCCCCCATAACCAACGCACCGGCGTTGTTTCGTTTAAATACCGAGGCACGTGGGCAAATTCCAAGTGTGGGCACCGGGCTACCCATTCTGGGCACAAGTAGTTAAGTTATTGAACACTTACCTGTGATCCCAGACAAGTCCGTCATGTCTTCGAACAGAGCCACTGAAGGTATTTCCGGTTAAGACATCCAGCTACCGTAAGCAAGACCGCTATTAAAAACTCTTAAAATCTACCAAGAGCACTTGGAAAACCTAATACTCACTAGCTTAATTCCTAGATTTTATTTCACGCATTTATTTGACTCCATAAGGCACTGATCATTTGTTATATTTGATTAATTTTCTATCTTGATCAACTGTCTATTGTCCATTTCAATTGATTATATTTGAAAGCTTAAGTTATAAGTTTGGAATCTTTGCTTATCTGTGTGATCTCTTGTTAGCAACGTGGATTGCTTTGATTAATCATCATCCCCTTAATATTAATCATTTTAAATCACAATAACTCCTAAACAACACCCATCTGCATCCAAAACATCCAAAACTTGACTTAAACATTGAGCCATAGAAAACTCTTTGTTAGGGACTACCCCTCTTGGCTTCGTTAGGAGTTAGCCTAAACGGAGGAGCTAGGAGTAGGTGACAGTACCTAGCTCTGTGCTTGCCCCCAAGGTCACACCTCTCCCACTTTCTCAAGTGAGGAGACAGCTTTCAATTGATTTTTGCTGCTGGTGTGCAATCGGCGGACAACAATACGCATCTGGATCATTCGTGTTTTGTTGAAGGACCTTGTATACTAGCAACCTTAAATTGATTGACAAAGTAGCATCTAAACCATACACCAATTCGAATGGACTTTTCGCGGTTGATTCCTTTATGGTGATCCTGTCCGCCCATACTGCATACCTTAACTTACTATCCCAACACTTCTTATTATTTCCCACAATCTTTTTTATAATGCTCATCAAATTCTTGTTACTTGACTCCAGCGAGCCCATTACCTTGGGATAATAATTCGAAGAGTGTGATAATATGATGCCATAGTCGAAGCAAAACGTGGATAGTTCCCCGCCACTGAAAGCTGGTGCATTATCTGTGATAACCTTGGCTGGGGTTTTGAACCGAGTAATGATTTTGTCTTCCAAGAAATCTGTGATAACCTTCGCTGTAGCCTGCTTTGTTGGAATGGTCTCTACCCATTTAGTAAAATAATCCATAGCTGTCAGGATCCATTTATGTCCGTTGCTTGAATTTTGTTTAAATTCGCCTATGAAGTCAAGACCCCATTGTTGAAATGGTGCTTCGATGACGATCGGTTGAAGTGGCAATGCTGCAAGTTTTTGTCTTCCTGTGAAAAGCTGTCAAGGCTAACAACTACATACGTACCTATATACATCTTGGAAGATATTGGGCCAATAATATCTTGATCTCAGAATCTTTTTGAGCTGTGGTAGAAGCAGCATGGTGGCCGCCACATAGCCCCTAGTGAAACTCTTTCATAATTTGTTCTACTCGGACTGGTTCTACACATGTCAGGATGATGCCTTCTGGATTCTTCGATCCCAATCCTTGAACTGATGTCGAGGCTGAGTTCACAATGCAATACTTGGAAGCCTTCAACTTTAAGGATCATCTCTTCTTGTGATCTGGAAATAAGTTAAGCAAGATAGATTCGTCAGATAATATACTATGTTTGCGTACCAATCACATCGAGCAATTTCTTCTGTGACTACGAAGATCATAAGCGGTAAATCTTCCTTTAAATCAGTGAATTTTTCATTTCCTTCGCAGTAACTGAGCCAAACCCCTGCCTCTAACCAACTTGGTGGGTTGTATTTCCAAGTCATATTCTTGGATCTTTGCAATCCACTTAGCTCTAATGTCCAAGCCATCCTATTGTTTAAGTATCTCTTTGACTGCAGGGTTAGGGACATATGCCATAATCTTTGAATATCCGATGAACACCCTGAAGTGTTTCGTTGACATTACTAGTTCGTATGCATGTTTCTCTATACTATGATACTTCATTTCTGTGTTACTCAAAGCTTTACTCATAAGTGCAATGGGCTGCTCTTCGTTTTTGTCATTTTTTTGTAGGAGAACTCTTGCAATAGTGTTAGCGGAAGCGAAAGAAAAAATTTGAAACGGTTTAGAATAGTCGGGACTTACCAGTACCAATGCCTGGTTGATAACCTCTTTAACATCTTCGAATGCTTTCTTGGCTTCTTCGGTCCACCTGAAATTTGCATCCTTTTTTAGCAACTTATTCAAAGGTTTAGTAATCTCAGTAAAACTAGGAATAAACCTATGAACAAAATTTATTTTTCCAAAGAAAGACCTTAAAGCCTTTAAATTTTTCGGCAACGAAATGTCTTTAATAACTCTTACTCTTTCTGGATATATTTAACACCTTCTTTTGTAACGACATGTCCAAGTAACTTAAATTCAATGACGCCTAAATTAGATTTTTTAGGGTTCAAGGAAATTCCACACCTGCGACAACGTTCAAATACCCATCGAAGATGTTTAATGTGATCCTTTCTTCTTTTGGAATAAATTGTGAGATCGTCTTCATATATTTCTAAGACCTTCTGTAATATATCTCTAAAAGCATAGTCCATAGCCCTTTGGAACGTGGCCCCAACATTCATTAGACCAAAAGGCATGCGCAAGTACTGGTAAGTGCTCCAAGGGGGGTAGTAAAGGAAGTCTTTGCTCGATCTTCTTTCTTGACAACCTGATTGAAACTTGAAAATCCATCTAGGAATGCCATCATCTCCGACCCCGTGATCCTTTGCAATAAGAGTTCCATATTAGGGAGTGGGTAGTTATCTTTCTTGGATATTGCATTAAGGTTCCTAAAATAGACACACACCCGCACATCACCTGTTTTCTTTCTAGATGGAACGGGATTGGAAATCCATTCCGAATACCTTACTGGGGCTATGATCTTTGCTTCTACCATCTTCTCCAATTCCTTTAACCAACGGGGCCAACTTAGGATTCACTTTCCTTAATTTTTGTCGATGTGGTTTCGCATTTTCATCCAAGGGTATAACATGTTGAATAATATCCTTGTCATATGTTTTTAGTTCATTGTATGACCATGCGAACACGTCCCCGAATTCTCGAACCAAATCGATGACATCCT
This sequence comes from Pseudotsuga menziesii, assembly GCA_001517045.1. Classification (NCBI taxonomy): domain Eukaryota; kingdom Viridiplantae; phylum Streptophyta; class Pinopsida; order Pinales; family Pinaceae; genus Pseudotsuga; species Pseudotsuga menziesii. Next base: position 196,523 of record LPNX010850093.1, on the reverse strand, counting down.
TTCTCTCTTGAGAATCTAAAATCTTACCAACCTTAAGCGGACACGAGTCTCCCTGAGAACCAATATTTGCCTCTTCATATTCTAGATTTGAAGCCATGTCTTTTAATTTGCACCTATCGTTTCTATCAAACTTCTTTTCCAAAGAGACCCTTTCCATAATAATAGGGTTATACTGAGGTTCTTCAGTGGATCCTTCCTTTCTCCAATCAACTTGGTTACCCGCATACTCTTCTACATTGGCCATGAATCTACGAATCTGCTTGTCGTCATCAAAGACTTCCTAGTTATCGAAGTTGTTTGGCACAGAAGGATGAAATATTACTTGCACTTTGCAGGTATCTTGTACTTCATCATTTGGATCAAAGACTGAAGCGAAAACTGCGAGGGAATCCACTGTTTGGTTTTGTTCCCTTGGTACTGCTTGCAAAGAAATGGCTTGGAAGTCTTCGACAACGATTCTGATAGCATCCTTGTATCTTTTCAATCGCACCTTTTTGCAAGAAAAGGTGCCTTTTACTTGACATACCACAAGGTCAGAATCACCTATAACATGTAGTAACTGAATGCCATAATCTTTTGCAACATTTAGCCCAAGCAGAAGAGCTTCGTACTCAACAACATTGTTAGTACCATCAAATTCTAATTTGAAAGAAAAATAATGTTGCTCATGTCTAGGGGAAATTAATACAACACCTGCGCCCCTACCTGTCTGGGACTTGGCCTTGTCGAAATATAATATCCAAAACTTATCAATGCCCTTCTGAGGAGGAAGATCTGTAGCCAATACTACATAAGAACCAATATCATGTTGGTATATATACTCGTTCTTTGGTTCTGCGGGGTCCTCTACGTGGTGTTTCCTCATCGTTTTTCTTTGAAGATTAATGTAGCCACCTTCCGGAGTGGGAATAGTTGCATATGACAGATCTATCTGTAGGCTACCTTCGAGGTCTGCTCCAAACTTCCTAGATAAGAGCATTCCCCAGGATTCTGGAAGATCGATCACCACAATATTCATCTTTATGCTTATGCTGGGATGAATGGTTAGTCGCACAGGGACATCTACCACCACGCCGCAAACCTTTACCTCTCTGGAGTCCATAGCGCAAATGTTCCTGTACGGCCTCGACACCTGCAATCTTAGCCTTTTCATCATGGATAAAGGCATAACATTAGTGGATGCTCCTGAGTCAAACATGCAATTATGCAAAACCAAATCACCAATGCATAAAGAAATAAAGAAAGGTTTGTGTAGGATTCTTATTCTTAGTTGGCAACATGTTTGATAATATAATTAGTGCATCCTCACTCTCTTCAGTCTGATTGATTGTTGATTGCTTATCTATGGTTCCTTCTTGAAGATGGAGTAACTTAGCAGTCTGTCTTCTAACCGAGGGGATCTTGACCAACTCTGTCAGAAGTACTGAGACCTTCATAGTATCTAGATTACCTGTAACATCGATATTGAGGTTCGTCAGTAACCAAATCAACCAAAGAAGACTTACCTGAGCTTACCGGGGACGGAAAAAAAGCCTTTGTCCCTTCCGTATTTGCTGATGGGAGCCTCCTTTGTCCTTGATACACATTGCTAGGGGTTCTATTCTCATACCATTTCCTGATTTGTTCATGGTTAGGCATTTCGCCGAGTATCTTGTTCACCTTTTTCGCATCGATGGAATTTCTCTTCACTTCCTGCATATCATCGTTAGACAACCCAAACTGCCTCCTTTCAAATAGATTACATATCTCCACATCGTCCTCTTCAAACGGAGTGTTGTTTTTGGTATATTCCAAATAAAGGGCACAAGTTCTTTAGTCATGGAAACTGCGACACGCCCTGCAATAGTATGGGACTTCACTCACCACATTAGTTGGCTCCAAAGATGAGCTAGATCTCTGCTGCGGAGGACTTTTGTTGAGGTTCTTTAGAGGAAATCTGGGTTGACTAGGTTGCTGGGCCCTCTCTAACTAGACAATTTTGTTCTGCATGCTGGTGTTTTGGTGAGCCATATCAACCCTCAATTGGTGCATTTATTCAATTAGGATGTTCATTGGATCCGGGCCTTTGCTGGAGGTAGGAGTTTTTTCTTTATTCTTTTGTTTTGGTTTTTCCCTTGAATACTCGAAGGTCTCTAGTGCGAGCATTAAAATCCCCCATAAGTATGACCTCCCCGTCAACAGAGTACTGAGTGATGCCAGTATACAAGTCCATAAAAGGGTCCCTGTCCGCTTCATTGTGGATGGAAAAGGGTGAGGACACTGGTGGAAAGTAGCAAACTGCGAAGTAGACGTGTCTTGGGGGGAGATCCTAGTTTTGACCCGTATCCACATGAATCTGGCATGCTCGTTGGCGGCCATCAATGAGACCCTGTTCCAGAGAGAGTCTCTAACCAGGTAAGCAACTCCTCCTGATCTCATGACTCCACCAGAACTCCTTGTTTCCTGTCTGCATACTGAGAACTAGTGGTAACCTGTGATGTCTGGGAGAGGCTGCACAGGGCTCGCATGAGTCTCGGTCACGAGGAGGATATTAGTTGATGCGAGTGCATCATATAGAAGACTTGGTGATGACCAAAATGACCCATTTCCATTCCAGCAGTGGACAGTGATGCTTGTGCCCTGGTGTCTCTCTAGTCGAGCCCGTCATTTGGAGCTTCCCGTTTGAGGTGTCCATCCTCGAGAGAAAGAGTCTCGAATAACCGCCCGAAGATTTCAGATAACCACCCATTTTCCTGCTTGTCTTACTGTCGCGACCTGTTCCCTGGACTGTTTAAGCTCTGCAACCTACGCTTTGGTGAGGTCCTCATCAAGAAATATCTTGTTGGGAAGTGAGAACAATTTTCGTTTAGCTCTGAGGGCACATAGCCTATCTGTTGCATTTTAGAATCTAATAAAGAGGGTGGAGTCGTGGCCCACCCAAGCTTTGTCCAAGGTTATATTTGGTATGCCAAGGGTATCTTGCAGGAACCCGACTCCTACCTCCATAGGGTATGAAGAGGGAAGAGGTAGAGGAAGACCTCTTACTTTCAAGGTTCAACACAGGGCTAAACAAAAGGAGCAACAACCCTAAACCCTCTCTCTCAAGGTATGTGGTCCACATATGTCCCATGCAATAATTGGAAGTTCATCATCACCATATAAGGAAGGTTCACACTGGATGATGTGATCCTCTAGTCCTCTTGACTGCTCCTAAGGTCAAATGCTAGTGACTCCATCACGGGGTGGCCAGTCCCTTTGATGAAACAATCTAGCTCAACCATCTCGAAGACCTAGGAGAGAAGGGCATCACACATCATCATCTTGGTTAACTGACTAAGATCCGCCTGGTTAACTAACCTGGTACCTTGGGGATCAGCTAGGGGTCCTAGAGAACTGCTAGGGGCTTATCTAACTTGATCCTAGATCAAGTACCCTCGATATCTACTAGGATTATTCACTGCTTGTTCCCAAACCAAGAATATCTCTGGCGTAATTGCCCAGGAGGCCCTTCTGATCAGCTAGGGACTTTTGCCATGGATCATACTGTTTGGTTCTAGACCAAGATCCCTAGATCACTGCTAGGGGCCCTAGATAACTGCTAGGGACTTACGCTGTCTGGTTGACTGACTAGGAACCTTAGTTAGCTGACTAGGGTACCATCCTCTTAGAGAATGGCTCTCGCAACTGCATTAACTTTAACACTCCCTCTCAACAAGAGAGGTATTATCAGCAACACTAAGCTTGTCTTGAAAGTACTCAAACTTCGTAGTGGACAGAGGCTTAGTCAACACATCGGTAATCTGTTTATATGATAGAACATACTGAAGTCTCTGCAACATGTCCTTGACTTAGTGATACTTCCTCACGATTTGTTTTGATTTGTCATAGAATACATGATTTTTTGAGAGCTTCAAACATCTTTGGATGTCAGCAAGAAGCTTGATCTTATAGATCCACTTCGAATTTACAATTGATTTCCTTGTTGTCTGAGAACCACTTTCCACACATCATTTTCCATTATTAAGTGGAGATCTTCTATCATAGCACCTTTTCAAACTTGATGTTTGGCTGCCTCCTCATAAGTGGAGGAGTCTGAATCAGTGACGTGGCTCATGTGAGATATCAAACCAGGGCACCCTTGAAGCTTCTCAATAGGCTCTTTAATGGGATCAACTGAAGACTCCCTGGTCTCCTCCCTCTGCTTATCTGAAGGAGATGACTCATGGATTGAGCTCACTTCCATGTCTATATCACTGGGAGGCTTTTTGAAGTGACGAGAAACAACTTCCTCATGGATGATCACAACTCTACTTTTCTTTTTTGCAATCCCATTATGTCGGGGATTGAAGAGCACAGATGGCTCCCTCTTGATCTTTGAATCTTGACATGGGTCATCAAACTTGTGATTATTCGTGACCATCCTGCAAGGTTTGATTGATTCATGAACTAGAGCTTGAACAATATGCCTTGAAACCTTATAAAGGTTTCCTTCACAGACCTTGATCATAATGGTTGAACTCATGTTTTCGTCCTTAGGCCACATCAGGGCCTTTTCTCTTGAGAAGGCTGTAGTGAACTCCTTGTCTTCTAGAGCTGCCATTGAAAGAAGATTCTTCTTTAATCCAGGAACATATAAAATTTCCTCAATGTGTATAATCGTACCTGAATCAAGCTAGAAGGAGGCCGAGCCTTCTCCTTTTATGGCATAGGTACTATCATCTCCCAGTTCCACTTTAACATTGAACTTCTTGTCTTTGTATTCTACAAGAGCCTTCCTGAATCCAGTCATATGCTTGGAGGCTCCACTATCTATCCTCTAAGAATCTGTCGAGTTGGCGATGGAACCTGAGGGTGCTGAAACCAAATAACATTCTCTTTGTTCTTGATCTTTGGTTTCAGCCCTTGATTTCTTTCGCTATGGCTCTTCGTTTGTAGCAGTTGAAGGATGGTACTTGCGTCTTTGCCATTTTTTGTTAGGACGTTTCTTATAGTCTCTTGCAAAATGACCAAGCTGGATGTAGTTATAACACCTTACCTTTAATATATTAAAATGCTTACCTTGAGGATTCTTTCCTTTGTCTTTGTGCTGAAGAAATCTCCTTCCTTGCATTGTCTTGGTAGCAAGGGCATGATCCTAAGTTTCAGAGGGGGGCTCAATCCTGCTTTGGATCCTTCCTTCTTCTTCTAAACAATCATGCCACAACCTATCGAAACTTGGCTGAATCTCTCTTCCATTTAATGCTGCCAGCTATGTCACATGGTTCGAGTTTGAGTTCGGATTCGGGAGGGTTGAAGTTCGATTCGAATTCGAATTTTCCAATAAAGTTCGACATGAGGTTCGACATTAAGTTTGTCAATATACATATTTTTAAAATATAGATAATTTATAAATTTACTTATCAAATATAATTTTGTATTCCATTTATAAATTAAAAAAACATTTATCTTTTAATATATTAACTTTTACAATATATTTATAGTCAATACTTAATATATAATATATATGAAAATATTTACTATACATCTATATATCTAACAGGAACATTATACCCAAATTAAATTAAATTAGAGTTTTAAAAAATAAATGATGTCCAGACTTTGTGAAACACCCGTCCGAACACATTTCCACAGACCAAGCGTGGCCGCTAGTAGGATTACTCGACGACTAACCTGTATTATTTAAATCGCATTTACCAATCGGCAATCAGAAAACCCATCGTTGATTCGGCACATTGGCATAGAGAACCGTTTCAACTTTCAGGTGAAAAAAAGGAGTAGAGAAAGTGTTGGCACTGACACAAGTAACCTAGATCGACTCAATGGCATTCTAAACTTTTTACACGGAATCCACTTCAAAGTTTAGATTACTCCCGGTCGCGGCTCATCAACAAATTCTTTTAAATGTCCTTGCAAATTCTCGGGCACAGAAGAGTAGCGACCACAATATACTCAAAATGGAAACTTGGAATACGAACCCACAAATTTAGTGACCGAACCTCAACCCGAATTTGAACGAATTCCATTTTTTTCTGAAGGTTTGTCGAATTTCGAACTTCAAGGTTCATGTTCGGCGAACCCTGTGACATAAGCTGCCAGAAATGTCCCCCAAAACGTAGGAAGACCATCTACTACTGTCTGCACAAAGGTCATCATCATCTACTTTAACCCCAATGGCCATGAGCTGATCTCTTGGAGAAGAAAGAGGCAACTGGCTCATCTGTCTCCATCTTCAGTGAATGAAGCTGCTTTTTCAAAACCCTCTTCCGAGTAGGGTCCTTTTTCTCATAGATTTGCTAGGGCATCAAAACATTCTTTAGCTGCCCTTAGAGGAGCTATTACTGGCATTGAATTATCTTTTACTGAATAAAAAATGATTCTCTTTGCCTTGGCTTGCTTCTTCTTAAAGGTTGCTCTTCCTTGATTTGTTGTGGGCTCTTCCACAACCCTAGTAACTAGATCATCCAAGTAACTCTCCTCTAGGATATTCAAAACCCTAGCCTTCCAAGCATTGAAGTTTGAGGCTCCTTCAAGCCTGTGTTCTGACTTAACTGAAGATGATGCCATCTTTAAACCCTCACGACCAACCTGTTGAAATTTACCAAGAAACCCTTGCGGTCAAGTTAGATAATGTTCAAACTCTTACCTTAGGATCGATGTAGGCTCAGTTAGGTTGCAAAACAGAGCTAGCTACAAACCCTAAGTTCTGGTACCATGTTAAAGTTAGGGTTTTTTAACAAAAAAATGATTTAATGCAAATTTAAAATTACAAAAATTAATACTGAAATAAAACAATAGGATAGCAGTAGTAAATTGTAAAAATCTAATTAACAAAACATAACAAATTCAGATCTAATAATTTACTTGTTGTGAAGAACCTTCCTTATACTCGGAAATAACTATCAGATCAGATCTTGCCTCAGAGGCAAGTCAATAAATGGAACAAATAATTGACCCTTACTTGAAGGTATGTACATATGTGAGAAAGAAAGACTTAAAGTGCTGGAGAATAGGATTAGACAGTTACCGTAGAAGGTACAACAACTTACTGAGGGTAAAACAACAAGTGCCCAACACTGAATAGAAGCCACAAAACCCTCACAACAACGGATGGCAGCCTTATAGTAGTCCACGACAGACCCAAACAACTCTCATTAAGTAGCGGTAGCCTTAGATCAAACTTTACAGTGGACGGTAGCCTTCAAGGGAACCTCAACAAGGTAGCGATAGCCTCACAACAGGTCTCAACAAGTAGCAACACCCACATGAAGACAACGCAGGCCTAAAAACAGACATTAGCAAGGTAGCGACAACCACAAACAAACCCTAACAGGAAGCAACAACCTCAACAAGTCAATGTTGGGTAAAGGGACCAAAATGTAGCCTTAAAACAGACCCTAGCCAGCAGTGGCACCCTTAGAACAGTCCAAACAGCAGTCGACAGTCACAAGGAGGCAAGCGACACCCTCAAAACAGTCTACAACAGGTACCAGAATCCTCAAAACAGTTTACACAGTAGAAGGCAGCCATAAGATGGCAAACAAAACCCTCGAATAGTCCAGAATAGGCAGCATCACCCTCAAAACAGTCTGCGACTCACACGTGTTGAAGAGAGGAAGAGTAATCAGCCTTCAAAAGGAACAACCCTAAGTAGTAGATTAGAAAACCAAGAGAGCGCCCAAGCACAAGGATCAAAGAAACCCTAGATGTCACCCAAACAACACTACTGAAAACCCTAGATCAGTCACACAAAAAATCAGAGCCGAGTTACCTCTTCAAGATGCTTTCATAATGAAATTATCTTCTATTTGGTTATTGAGTGAGTTACCCAAAAAGGTGAAGATGTAATATTCTGGTTTTGACCCCGTTTGCGTTAAAGGGTACATGATGTATATTTTGTAATTAATCATGGTGAGGAGCCAAGGGCAAAAGCGCCACCATCGATTCGGCTGTGTTATGTTTCGGCAATAGGGATCGTTGTCGATGGTATATCGTGTTGTCCGACACCTTATAGCTTTGGCATCATGTAAATACGCACATCAAGTTAATTAAACCTACAGCCAGCTACGACGGTGCAATGTTGAATGAAAAGGGCATGATTCCCAAGGGTAAGGACGGGGAATTGCTAAACCTGGACTCCATTGGGAGTTAGCCATGTGTCACCACCCTGTTGTTCTGTTGTTAGTTGGGGCAACGATTTGCTGGCAGAAAGACCACGCCCATGCCTGCTCTCCCTCTCCACGTCGTGTGGATGGTCTGCCCACTAACCAGATCGTGAGTCTGTTCAGTTTCTTCACGTGGACTGAGTTAAAAGTTACACATTCCATTGCTTGGGGGTTTGCCTGCTCTCTCTCACAGATTGCCGATTTGTGGCGGTGTTCCTTCCATTCACGCAGAGAACCGGTTTTCCTTTGGCATCACTGGACTGTGTATTGTTCCCATCCTTCATGGTGGATCGTGAGCTATAAACTGCTGTGTTTTCCTCATTGACCCCCAGTCTGTAGTCTCCTCCACGCCTTGATTGACTGTGTTTTCTTCCACTTTTGCTTTGGCTGTGTCTTCTTCCCTTGCGTACAAGTTGAGAGTCCGTTCTTTCCCCTTTTTTGCCTATATAAGTTCTCCAGCAATTACATTGGGGAGTGTGTGTGCTGTGGGCTCGTGGATGATGGTGGGCTGTTGATTTCCACATTCGTTGGCTGAGTTTTCCCCTGTCCATGTTGGGAGTTGGACTTCTTCCCAATTGCAGACTGTGTAGTTGTTGCCATCGTTTCTCTGTGATTTTGGGGCTGTTGTCTTCCCCTGGTTTTGGGTTGCTTCTTGTTTGCTGAGTTGTTTTGGCCACGCTAGGGCCAAGAACAACTCTGAAGTGTTGTTTGACCTGAATTGTGTTTCACCTTTTGGTTTGGGGTTGTCACCTTGTGGTCTTCATCTTGTTCACAGAGTTGTGAACTGTTTATTTTGCCGGGGTATGTAGTGGTTGGTCTTCGGACTGTTGAGAGTAGGATTAGAGGCTGGGTATGCTTGAGAAAACTGGTGTTGAGGTCACCAGCTTAGCATTTGGCCTTTCCTAGCTCCTTGACGGCCTGATAAACCCTACTGTGTGGGCTTGGCTGATTGGTGTACCTTGGCTATGTGTAAGCCTGCTTTAACCCTTATTCCTTGAGGAATCATGCCCAGCTCAGGGGTGGCAGCGTTGCTGAGAGATTGATGAGCACGCTGGCCTATGGTTGGGTGGAACGTTGCAGCGACGTAGCTGGTTGCGGGACGAGTTCTTATCAGATGAGTATTCTTGACTATTCCGCATCTGCATTTATATCTATTGATTGATGAATATGATGAACATGTGGCATGCTTGAATGAATGTATATTTGCTTCCGCTATGTATATGAAAGATTATGCATCTTAGTATGCATTATGTTTAAGCTTTTTATTTCAGCGTTATATGCTTGTTCATGTTCATGGGGCTATTTTCCCGTGCATTGGTGTTAGTAGCGTCCTCTTCCCTGGTCAGAGGGTCGGGGACGTTACAGTGTGGTATCAGAGATAAAGGTTGTAACATAGGCCTGAATGGGCCGTGAGGATGCAGTGATAGAGCTTATGTTGCAGCATTTGGGCCTCAGAGGGCCATGAGAAACAGTTAACAGAGGCAGGTTGCCTACTGCCCAAAAGAAACTAGGAAAATGAGTGAAGACAAAATTTTCTCACAAAATTTTCTAAGTGCCAGAATGTCGGCTCATCGGAGAACTTAGTGAGAAGTTCTTCCGATGCCGCGGAAAAGCTAGTTTGAAGGTCACCCGACGAGAGACAAACAGTTGGTTTCGGAAAATTTTCTAAGTGCTTGGCTGTCGGCACATCGGGAAACTTAGATAGATGGATCTCCGATGCAAACCCCATCGGCGAAATTAGTTGGACGAATCGGCGACGATTAGTTGTTCGCGTCGCCGATACTTAGTTGATTGAGCGCCCCCGTTGCGGACGGCTAGGGGACTAAGCTTCCGATGGATACAAATTCCGACTGCCAATGCCGATGTGTTTCAGCTTTCGATCGGAAAAGGATCGAAGATGATGAGCCGTCGTTGCGGCTGCGGAATTTAGTTGATTTGATCGGCGAATGATAGAGGATCAGAGCGCCGATCGGCAGAAGATAGTTGATCGAGCGTCCGTCGTTGCGGCTGATTAGTAGACTAGCCCTCCGACGGACAGTTGTTTCGATCGTCGATGCCGTCGGCCGAAATTAGTTGTTGGGTTTGCCGACATGAAAGGAAGAAGAAAATTCTCGGAATTTTGTTTAAGTGTTGAAAACCGTCGGCTGTCGGCGAAACTTAGTGGATGCGAGAGCCACAGTTTCGGCGGAGATCAGCTGAAGGCCGTCGAAACGCCGACCCAACTTAGTCGAAGAAACACCCAATATGGGCTTTCGGCGTCGGTGAGGACTAGCTGAGCGGATCGACGAAAATTAGATGAAGAAACCGCCGAAACGTCGTCGACATCGAAAGAATTTAGCTGGTGAAAGAGTCGCCAAGCGGCAAGAAAAAGAAGTTTTGAAAGAAAATTCTAAGTATCGGACCCTCGACTCATTGGGGAACTTAGTCTGATGAAGCTCCAATGACTAGCTGAGGGAGTAGTTGCAATGTCGGCGGGAAATAGATGAGGAAACAACTGATCGAGAGATTGCAGTTGTTAGTCGTTTCGACCGCCGATAGAGTTATGGCCGCGGAAACCCTAGAAGGTTTGTTGCCGCCATTGCGGAAGCTTAGAGGACTAACCCTCCGATGGGTAGAAGTCCCGACTGCCGATGCCACAGTGACTAGAGGTTCTGACCACTGATAGGCTTGTGGCCACGAAAGACACAGAAGGATCGTTGGCAGCCGTTGCGGAAGCCTTGAGGACTAGCCGCCCAAGGCATAGTGCGCCCGACTGCCGATACAACGGAAACTCATAGATGAATAGGCCGCCGATTAACGCGAAGAAAACTAGAGCTTTTGACCGCTGAAACGTCGGAAAGATAGTGGGGAAGAGATCCGATAGGGAGGAAGAAAAATTGGGTTTCTAATGGAATTTTTAGGAGTTCCAGCTAGTGCTTCAGTGGGCCTTGCAGTGAATTTCTCATTGGGGTTCTCAGTAGTTTCAGGACTGAAAAGGAAGAAAACCCTAGGTGGTTGGAGTTCGCATTTCAAACCCAACATTCAGTGGTGTGTTTTGCCATCATTTTTGAAATGATGTGGTTTTCATACCCGAGGTTAGAACGAAGCATATGGATAGGCAGGAGTAGCAAAGTGCTAAGTGATTGCCTGAAAGAGAAAGGTGCTACTGTCAAATGGACAAATCTAGGAAATTGCATGCCTAGAGGTAGCAAGACCATGTAGTCAAATCAGCTCGTGTGGAAGAGGAGTTCCATGCAATGACGAGGGATGTAAAAAGGGAAGTTTCTTTAAAACCCTATCTTGCCAATTATAACTACATTTTATAAGTTTTATACATGAAATGTATGAGGATATGCCTTGCATGCATAGGATATTACATGCTGGTAAAATAGTGAGGATTATACGTTTATAGTGAACCACTAATGATGATTATTGCATTGATGTTGGCATTAGTGGAAAAACCAACGACAACATGGACATGGCTGAATATGTTGCTAATGCTGACGAATGTGACTAGCAACCCTATGGAGAAAGGGATAAGGCAACAAGTCCAGAATCAAAAGTTGGTGAGCAAATTCTGCAATCTCCTGTTAAGGACCAACCAAACTGGTAATGTCAAGGGTGTAAGTAGGAACCATGAAGGTAAGAGTTTAATTATGACAATTGCATGGAGTGGTAAAAGCAAGAGGTCTCATACCATGTGGGTATTTGAATTCAATACTGCATTCATATAGAAATATGTTATGCCTGTATTATGTTGCTATGAGCTTAGTAGCCAAAGAAAGTAAGCACTGATGACCTTGATTATAGTAATGCATCCTATATGAAGTAGTCATGGTTAGGCCATGCATGGTATGTTTGAATGCATAGTATTCCTGAATCAATGTAAGGTAGCATTGGGTGGATATGCATTAAAAGATTTCATAAATCTTGTAGTTATGCATTGAATGGATGCATATGAAGGGTGTGAGTAAATGATTACCTAAGTATGGGTGCAAATGTTGTGATGCATTGCATGAATGCATTAAGATAGCGCATGTGATATTATGAATGACTAATGGCTGAAATGATGAATTGATGACAATTCTGGAACCATTTCAAGAGTTGTTATGAATGCAGGATAGTAAGTGCATGAAGAGGGTAGTCAGGATCAATTGGCTGTCGGAAATGCTCTATGGAAGAGCAAGGTGGTACAAACGATACGCTTGTGAAGTAAGGAGTATCTAAACATTTCATTTAATTGCATAAATGATGTGACTGTACTCTGTAATTTAAAGTATGATGATGATTGCGTGAAGTAAATAAGTTTTGGTAATATTGATGTGATTAACAGCCGAAAGTATTCGAATTTGGTAAATTCTGAAAATGCTTCAGTGATTGTTGTAGCAATGAAAAGGTTATATGCATCAAGACTTACCAAATGTTTGGCTGATTGAAGTTCAAGTTTCAGGTAGATTGTTTGGAGCATGGCAATGAGAGTAAGACCATGACAGGGGCCGGAATCCACAATGTGAAAGAGCCAAACCTCATGAGAAGAGTCTCATGGCTGTGAAAATAGATTGTGTCAGGAGGACGCATTGTAAGTGGGTATTCATGTTATGCTAGTAGGCATGAAATTATAATGGGCATAGTGGTGCTGCTTACAAGAGACCCACAAATGAGGATCACCTCATTGCCAAGCAAATCAGTTTCTTTAGTAAACAGAGTTGCAAATTCTCATTGAATTTAATTAATAATGTTATTGCTTGGTTAAGGAACAATCAATTTGGATTGTATTATCAGATAATGATTGACTGTTGGCTATTTGATGAATGTGCTAGGGGTACACACTGCAGGAAGATCATGTGTGATGGCCTGTAGGAGCCAAACTTCATGGGAAGGCTCTCCCTTATCTTGGAAATGGGTTTCGGGTGAAACTCCATTGGACATTTTGGAAATGTCTCAGCTGCACTACATGTTTGGTAAGCAACATGAGTGAGATGGTGTGGATTATGTCGGTAAGGCATGTGGATACGAAAAGTAAAGAGGAATTGGGATGGCAAACCGAGGGACTGTCAAATCAGAGAAGGGAGCCCCCATTCCTCCTTAACAAAGCAATACTGCTACAGCAAATGGATAAGTTTTCTGTGACCTTAGCTAAGAATATGCATGTTAGATTGTTAAAATTCCATATGCAGAACATGTTTTGATTTTATTTCCATTAGGACCGATTGCTTGAGTATGAATAGGGCCTACATGATACACACCGGACAAGGGTGCACACTTTTTCGATGTCAGATTATGGAAGGATTTTTCAATATTGATTACACCCCAGGGAGTGGACGCACTCCTGATGTCTCAATACTTGATAGTGAATGGTGTGAAATATGGTTACAATTTTAGAGCAATAACGCTAACAAATATGCTTATATTGCTTGTGTTGTCAGGATAAGCAAATGTAGTTACAGTATGGTTTCTTGGGTGATATGGAAAATGGTCATTTATTGTTGATATTGTTACCAGCTTTTTTGTACCATAATTGGGTTACTTGGGGAGCTGCCGGTTGACATACTTGTTCAAAGTCTAATTCCAGTGTACTAGTTGATCCGTCTGCTTGTCTAGCCAATATTGGCTAGTCACTTTTTTATTTGAATAATTTTGACCATGGCCCCGCGGTATTTGTAATAAAATGTGCTAGTAGGATATTTTTGAGTGGTTCAGTCTCCTGAGACGTAGAATCTCAAATAGGGTATTCCAGGGAGTTTTTTGCTCTTGACAATTATGCTTTGCCTTCAGCCGAGTATAATTGACGAGGTTTTCTCCCGCTTCCTCCAAAGCTGGAATGCCCGATGTTGAATTCTGGGCCTTGGGGGGTTATTAGAGCCCAACTGAGTGTTATAAGCCTACTAGACATTATTTAGATAGATCATGGTCATGTCCTAAGTCATTTGGACACATAAAAATTTTTCGAAAAAATCTTTTTCGAATAGTGAAAAAATTATTTTTTAAAATTTAAAATTTTTTAATTACTTTTCCCAAGTTTTTTGGGTTAATTTTTCCATTAATTAAATGGAAAAAACCCGTTTGTAATAAATCAGTGATCCGGACTCCAAATTTAGTGATTGAAGGCTCTAACCTTAAGCCAAAAATCATTCTTGATAAGCCAGCCAGTCAGAACCAACTTTCAGATCAACAATCGGACAGATAATGCCTTTTTTCTCAAAAAAGTCAGTTTTGAGGAAAAAATGAATTTTAATTAAAAAATGGTTGTTTTGGAGAAAATTAAAACTCTCCAAATTAATCCAAATTCGGCGAAATAAAAGGCCAAATGACATCTCACCGGGCATTAATGAGCATTGGAATTAACAGAAAGTAGGTTTAGTCAGCATTTAATGACCTGGAGGCCTTCTTAACCTAGCTATTGCGCCCCCCTTCAATCAGGCTCACGTGTGGGTGAGGTGGAGTGCTCTCATTCGACCGGTGTTTTGATCGAGGCTGAACTGAAGCTTGCACTGATGACTACTAGGCAGTGGCTCCTCCAGACTTGGCAAAGTAGGTTTCCAGACGTAGCAGTTGGCTTTCCTATGCAGCAGGAAGTCTCCTGCTACCATTCATGCCCCTCCTCAGCTGGGTTGCGCCTTCCACACGTGTGGCTTCATCTGAGGGTTGTTTTCAGTGTTGAAGGTTGGAGTGGGGGCGCCTTGCCTGGGTGGAGGCCTCCCCTCACTCCTGGTTCTCCGATTTAGGTTTGGCATCTCTGTTTGGTGGCCAAGCTAGTTAGGGTTTGAGGATTGGTTTTAGGGTTTAAGCACTCTCTCATTGTACAAATAGAGGCTCCTCTAGCTCTATTCGGATGGATTTTTGTGTAGAGAAACTCTGGTGAAACTTTGTAAATGCTTGTTGCTCTTATGCAACCATTGGAATAAAATTAAGGCTTTGGAGGCTCATGTGGTGTGATTCCTTGGATGATTGCACTTGATGGATGAGGTGATGTTGTTCTAATGCTTTTTTTTCTTGTCTATTTGAGATTATGATGTTATGCTTTAGAGGGCTTCTGTAAGCACATAAGAACAAGTATTTGCGGTCTGCAAGTAAGTTGTTTATTGATTTACTTCTAGAATTTAAAAAAGAGCATTGTTTTATTTAGTTGTAGTTCATGCTCTTTTTTATTTCAATTTGTGAACAATACATGATCTAATCTTTTGTATGGCAAGTCTATGAGTGTTATTTTGCAGATCCTTCCATCCAACCAAGCAGAAGTTCGAGCTCAGCTGCATCTTCTTCTCTTGGAGTCAAGTACGCTTTTCCAGTAATTGCATGCTTCACGAGATTCAAGTGCTTTAAAAAGATCCACAGGTTTGACCATTTTCTCCTTGCTTTTATTCATCATTCAAATTAAAAAATCTTTATTTTCTTGGGATTAGGGCACGTTTGGGCTAAAGTGAACGTTCATTCACTTAGCCTTTGCCCCGGTTGGCTGCTCTGTGCTTTATTTTTAGCCTTTTAGGCCTTTTATTTGCAGCTTTTTCTTCCTTTTGTTCGTTGTCCACTTTTCCCCATTTTTACCCTTTTGGACAGACCTCTTTTGCCTCTTTGTTTCCACTTTTTGCAGCCCCTTTCCATCCTTTTCTTCAACCATCTTTTGGGCTGTACTTTCAGCCTTTTTCACCCTCATTTGCAGCCCTCTTTCTCATTTAGGTTCCAGCCTTCTTTGACTTGTCTTTTCCCCTTTTTTCACCCCTCTTACCTCGCCTTTTTTCTGCCTCTTTTCTTCCTTCTTTTCGATGAGTTTGGGTAAGTGTTTGTAGCAAGTTTGTAGATTAAATTTCAAGTTATTTTTGATCAACTAATATCATAACAAGTGTGTGTCTAGAGCTCTTAGATTGCAGACAGGTGAAGGAGAGCCCAAAGGCCACGAACAAACAGGCAGTACAAGAAGAACAAAAAGACTGCTATCCCTTCTCTTTCATCCCCTTCTTTCCCCGTTCTTCCAAGAAGCAAATACCACATCATCATTGTAAAAGATTAATAAAAAAAAGGCTGAGTGGGAGCAAGTCTCCTTTCTTTTCTACTTCCCCTATTTTGGGGAAGTGTGTTTTGTGTTCATTTTCATGATTTACTTAGTTCAGTTTTCCTTAAGCAATTAGTTTAGCTCTCTGATTAAACTTAGTTTCATTTTCACTAATTGCTAGTTGTTCGTTAGCTTCATTTCCACTAATTGCTAGATTCATCATTGCTTGTTGGTGTCTTGTTATAAATTGTTAAATCATAAAAGGAACCAAAATCTCTTGAATCTCACCATAAGGTGGATCAAGAGTGCTCTCTGTCAGAGAGTTTTAATCAACCACCTTTCATATTAATTGTTGTGTTTGTTTAATCAAATCATCCAAAGTAAGACTCTTGGACTTGCAGAAACACAAGTCAAGAGCACTCTCTATCAAAGAGCATCTTAGGTTTGCACAACCCTTGCATTAGTTTCATCTAGATTAGCTAAGTCTTTTGAACCACTGTCATAAGAGGAGGTCAAGAGCGTTCTTTGTCGGAGGGTTTTAATTAATTAACTTAATAAAATTTGCAACCCACGCCCCTTTAATTAATTAACCCCCCTCCCTCCTTGCCGGAGTATGCTCTGATCGATCCTAGATCGGAGTACCCAGAAACGGCACTGGATCTTTAAACCCCGCAAGAGTAACCAAATAACACTTAAACACCCCGTAACCAACGCACCGGCGTTGTAGGGATTCTTCCAAAGTACTTCCTAGTAGAGGCGCCGAAACCTCCCGCTGTCATAGATTCTTGGCTAGCTGGTCACTTGACAATATCAGCCTGGGATACTAGGCGGGCCTGACATGTCTTCAATGGAGGGAACTTAGAAGAGTGTTCCGGCTTTGACAAACCTTTGTTGACACCCTAATCAAGAGCATTCTTAAAACTCTTAAAACTTACCAAGAGCACTTGCAAAACCTAACATTCACTGGCATCTTTTGGGATTCACATCTTTCCTATACACAAAGCATCTCTGATAAGTTGACTCCATAGGCACTGGTTCTATCTTTCAGCATTGTTGATAATCTGGGCCATTTGTCCATTGAATGTTTTCATTATAAGTTATATCTGTGAATGCTTTATCAAGTTCGTGAAGTTCTCAAATATTTGTCTATCTTTTAATTCCGGTGATAGCAACGTGGATTGCCTTGTCTTGTGCTCAATTCATCACATTAATCATCTAAAATCACAATAACTCCTAAACAACACCCATCCGCATCTGAAAACATCTAAAACTTAACTTAAACATTGAGCCATAGAAAACTCTTTGTTAGGGACTACCCCCCTTGGCTTTGTTAGGAGTTAGCCTAAACAGAGGAGCTAGGAGTAGGTGACAGTACCTAGCTCTGTGCTTGCCCCCATGGTCACACCTCTCCCACTTTCTCAGGTGAGGAGATAGCTTTCGAAAGATTTTTGCTGCTGGTGTGCAATCAACGAACAACAGATATAAGGGCATGTGTTGTTGTTGATGGCCTGTTAAACCCAACGAGGGTTGGCTTGGCTGATGATTGGTTGTTGATATAAGTACAGACGATTTGTTGACAAACCCAACGAGGGTTGGCTTGACTGTGCCTGATTGATATATATATATATATAAAAGGATGTTGTGAAGTAGCCTGCGTGCTGACCTAACATCCAAGTCCATAGGCGATCCCAAGGCTTACAAAGCGAAGCAGGATCTTGTGGACCAACGAGGAAACGCGCAATACAGATAAGTATTGGATTATTTTGCAATATCTTGCGTATGAATATACATGTGTATATGATTTGGTTATGATGTTTTAAACTCTTGTTCTAGAGATAAAACCGATGAGAATAAACTAAACATGTGAATCTATTCAATGTTTGGATATAGGTATCGCTGGGAGCGAGGACTATGAGAGCATCCTAGGGGTGCATGAGGACATGTGACTGTCCCAAAGAGCTCAGAATGAGCAGTAATGAAAAAGGTGCTAGTGAGACTGTGAAGGTCCTAGCAGCCAAGACAAACCATGTGGGGAGGCTCCATGGTTGAGAGGTTTGAAATAGACCAGAGACACTAAGTGTCATGACCAAGAGGGATTGGTCCAGCATTCACGGTTAAGTAAAAGAGGCTGAGAGCATGAAAAGCCACAGCGGTGGTGTGGGTTCCAGGATGGAACAAAACAAAGAGGAAAAAAAAAAACTCTTGTTGCTCTCTCTTGCCTTTTGATTATATATATATACATATATATATATACTTATGCATTGTGAAAACAAAGGATTGTTGAATGCATGTATGACTGGAAATAGAATGTGTTTATTTGCTTAAAGTAAATTATGAATGCTGGAATGGTTAATTCCTTGCCCAAAAATGGACATGAATGAGCTCATGTGCCTGTTGGGAAGGCATGAAAAATATGAAAGTCTCCTTGATAAGACTTGGACTGTCATGCCAATTGGGAAATTAATTGACTGATATTAATGCCTATCTTATGCTTGGTCTAACAAGAATTTCAATGATGCATTTCACAGGTGAGAAAGGTGAAATCCAGTGGTGCACATTGGTCATGGCAGCAGATCAAAAGTTGCTAGACTTGGCTGGAAGTCTCCTTCAAACGATTGCCAAGACTCAAGAGAATTTGGGAGAGATGCTCAAGATACAGAAAAGGTAGAATGAAATGAACCACTAGATTTTGCAAGACTCTATTGGTTTGCAAAGGGAGGTGAAAAGCCTTCTAGGAGCAATCGGCAAAGGAAAGGAAGGTGGATCAATGATGGGACATTCGTCCAAGCGATCTGTTAAGAAACGGTCTAGGTATGAAGACTCAAAAGAAATTGAGCAGGTAAAGATGAAGCAGCCAGTGAAATGCTGGGAATGCGGAGGACATCATTTACGCCGGTACTGTCCAAGGAGGGAACATAAAGAGGGCAGCAGCCACAAAGTTCCTAGGCTTCGGGATAAGCCAAGAGTTGAGAACCAGCAAGAGAAGCTCATGGAAGCCGAGGGGCTTGGTCCTAAACGTTCAGAGTAGATAATTGAACATGGGACAGGTCTGCAAAATTTTGAAATTTTGATGTGCAAATTGTATATGTATTGGAACACCGAGGACAGTGTTATTCCAAGGGGGAGGGGATTGTAATACCCTGGTTTTGACCCCGTTTGCGTTAAAGGGTACATGATGTATATTTCGTAATTAATCATGGTGAGGAGCTAAGGGCAAAAGCCCCACCATCGATTTGACTGTGTTATGTTTCGGCAATAGGGATCGTTGCTTATGGTATATCGTGCTGTCCGACACCTTATAGCTTTGGCATCATATAAATACGCACATCAAGTTAATTAAACCTACAGCCAGCTACGACGGTGCAACGTTGAATGAAAAGGGCATGATTCCCAAGGGTAAGGAGGGGGAATTGCTAAACCTGGACCCCATTGGGAGTTAGCCATGTGTCACCACCTTGTTGTTCTGTTGTTAGTTGGGGCAGCGATTTGCTAGCAGAAAGACCACACCCACGCCTGCTCTCCCTCTCCACGTCGTGCGGATGGTCTGCCCACTAACCAGATCGTGAGTCCGTTCAGTAACTTCACGTGGACTGAGTTAAAAGTTACACATTCCATTGTTTGGGGGTTCGCCTGCTCTCTCTCATGGATTGTCGGTCTGTGGCGGTGTTCCTTCCATTCAAGCAGAGAACCAGTTTTCCTTTGGCATTACTGGACTGTGTATTGTTCCCATCCTTCATGGTGGATCGTGAGCTGTAAACTGCTGTGTTTTCCTCATTGACCCCCGGTCTGTAGTCTCCTCCACGCTTGGATTGACTATGTTTTCTTCCACTTTTGCTTTGGCTGTGTCTTCTTCCCTTGCGTACAGGTTGAGAGTCTGTTCTTTCCCCTTTTCTGCCTGTGTAAGTTCTCCAGCAATTACATTGGGGAGTGTGTGTGCTGTCGGCTCGTGGATGATGGTGGGTTGTTGATTTCCACATTCGTTGGCCGAGTTTTCCCCTGTCCATGCTGGGAGTTGGACTTCTTCCCAGTTGTAGACTGTGTAGTTGTTGCCATCGTTTCTCTGTGATTTTGGGGCTATTGTCTTCCCCTGGTTTTGGGTTGCTTCTTGGTTGCTGAGTTGTTTTGGCCACGCTAGGGCCAAGAACAACTCTGAAGCGTTGTTTGACCTGAACTGTGTTTCACCTTTTGGTTTGGGGTTGTCACCTTGTGGTCTTCATCTTGTTCACAGAGCTGTGAACTGTTTGTTTTGCTGCGGTATGTAGTGGTTGGTCTTCGGACTGTTGAGAGTAGGATTAGAGGCTGGGTATGCTTGAGAAAACTGGTGTTGAGGTCACCAGCTTAGCATTTGGCCTTTCTTAGCTCCTTGACGGCCTGATAAACCCTACTGTGTGGGCTTGGCTGATTGGTGTACCTTGGCTATGTGTAAGCCGGCTTTGACCCTTATTCCTTGAGAAATCATGCTTAGCTCGGGGGTGGCAACGTTGCTGAGAGATTGATGAGCACGCTGGCCTATGGTTGGGTGGAACGTTGCAGCGACATAGCTGCTTGCGGGACGAGTTCTTATCAGATGAGTATTCTTGACTATTCCGCATTTGCATTTATATTTATTGATTGATGAATATGATGAACATGTGGCACGCTTGAATGAATGTATGTTTGCTTCCGCTATGTATAGGAAAGACTATGCATCTTAGTATGAATTATGTTTAAGCTTTTTATTTCAGCATTATATGCCTGTTCATGTTCATGGGGCTATTTGCCCATGCATTGGTGTTAGTAGCGTCCTCTTCGCCGGTCAGAGGATCGGGGACGTTACACAAGACGTCAAGCTTTAGGAGGGTTACCGATTATAAAATTATAATTTAATGTTATGATGTCTTAGGAGAGGGTACCAAGGACACGTCAAAGGCTTAAGTTACCACACTCAAGGGGGGGGGGGGGGCGCTTTCACATAACCAAGGAGGGGTTAACTCAAGACTAAGCCAACAAAAAACTAACCATAAGTCAACAGGTTGGATACAAGGTGGGGAAAACAACCCTTCTAACCACAAATCAACAAAAGGGCTAACCACAAGGATAACAAAGGAGGGAGTGACCAAGGTTCAACACAGAGCCAAACAAAAGGAGCAACAACCCCTAAACCCTATCTCTCAAGGTATGTGGTCCACATATGTCCCATGCAATAACTGGAAGTTCATCGTCGCCATATAAGGAAGGTTCACACTAGATGATGTGATCCTCTAGTCCTCCTGACTGTTCCTAAGGTCAAATGCTAGTGACTCCATTAAGGGGTGGCCAGTCCCTTAATGAAACAATCTAGCTCAACCATCTCGAAGACTTAGGAGAGAAGGACATCACACATCATCATCTTGGTTAACTGACGAAGATCCACCTGGTTAACTGACCAGGTACCCTAGGGATCAGCTAGGGTCCCTAGATAACAACTAGGAGCTTATCTGATTTGATCCTAGATCAAGTACCCTAGATATCTGCTAGGGTTATGCACTACTTGGTCCCAGACCAAGAATCTCTCTAGTGTAATTGCCCAGGAGGCCCTAGTGATCACCTAGGGACTTTTACCATATTGCTTGGTCCCAGACCAAGATCCCTAGATAACTGCTAGGGGCCCTAGATACCTTCTAGGGACTTACACTGCCTGGTTAACTGACTAGGGTGCCATACTCCCAAAGAATGGCTCTCGCAGCTGCATTAACTTTAACAGTTTTTAGGTACACAACATCGTTTCAGAGGTTCAACAATTGCATTTAATCTCATCACAATCATTTGACTAATATATCTAGATGTGATCTTGAGATACATTCATTGCTTTTCTGCTTTATCATTTGTTCGTAAAGTCTTTTTAAATGTGCTCCTAGATCCTGGATTTATACTGAGTTCTATCTGAAATTCATAGGCAAAACTGTGATACACTAGGAACTTAGGTGTTTTTGATGCTTCCAGCTCTGCTTTGATTGAAAAGTGCCATTTTGAAGAGTAAATTTTGTCATCCCATTTCTCAAAGATATGTGGAATCATCCTTTTACATTCAATCAAAATGTCAAGTTACCTTTGACTTCCCTTCTTGATTCCATAGTTTTAAAAACCGGTCAACTTGGACTTGAACTTGGGTGAGTTGACTGAGCTGATTCCCCTGTGTTATGAACCGGTCCTTAAACCGGCTGAGCTGACTGGTTAGGTACCAAACCGGTTAAGTCAAGGTCTGACTCATCTGGTTTGGTACCAAACCGATCAAACTGCCCAAGTTCGACACAACTTGGCCGAATTGATGTGGGTCTGACCAAGGCGCACACGTGGAAAGAAAAGCTGATGCGGGTCCTAGAAACAATTTGCTTGATACTGACAGAAGTTGACCTGGAACACCAATATAAAATTCTTAAAGTAAAAAGATGTACTTAATTTTTTTATATTATCATTTCTTGTTTCAGGATGTTTGAGAGGGCTTCCAACCTCATTGGACCTCATATCATGAGAAAAGAATTTAACATCCCATCCAAAATTCATCAGAGTTAGCATTTTTCAGAATTCCAGTTAACTGAACTGCACCAAACTGAGGACAAGTCTACCAAACCATCAAAAGATGCCAAATGTCACCCTACTTATCGACTACATGCCACCTGCAAAATATAGACCTGTTAAAAGATAGAGATGCCAGAGGATGGTCCTATAGATCGTGCCAAGGATCCCGTTTCCAACTGTGGTGATAGGTTTCATGATTGATCATGTTAATCAGTGATGTGTACTAGGCTAGTAACTTGTGGGCTTGTAGCATGTTGTGTTTTGGATTCTAGAGGCCATTTAATGCTTTGTTGATTATTTATTTTGTTTCTCATATGTATTGCACTCGGTGCCATTTTGATATATTCACCCTTACATGGTATATACACGAGTAGACTTCGCATATTTTGCCTCTAATTGTTTGGGATCTTTCAAATAATTATTTTTATTTTTATTTTTCTTCTGTTAAAATTTTAATATTTTATGTATTGTTTAGTAAACCGAGTTATTATGTTCAAAGTTCAAACCAGTCCGAGTCTTAGTCCATATCCGAGTTGACCCTCTGCCAATTTCGAGTCCGAGTCCGGGTTTTAAAACATTGGTTGAATCTCAACCAGATTTTAAGCTGGACCAGGCATTGGTCTATTTGTATGTTCTGCATTGAAGAGGATGCACCCTTATTTCCAATTTTTTACCTTGTTGCTTTGCTTACTGGAGAGAGATGCTACCTCTTTCTTCTCCTATTTGCTTTTCTCATGCATTATCCTCTACAAAGTTTGTTTTCTTGAACTGTTGGCATTTCTCAATTTGCAGGAGTTTCTTACATTGGGACATGGATTTGCTATAGTGATCATAATACTCAATGTTGTACATGGCATCTCAAATCCAAATATTGGCATAATAAAAGAAGTAAAAATAGTATATCTGTAAATTATTAAGAAATTTATTTAGCCCATGGGGTTAACTCAACCAGTTGATGCCTATTTTGCTGGGATTTTGGTTAGTTCCACGCTGGTAGGTTGCCAGTTCCCATTCCCCTTGGTGAGGCACACTAGTCTATGATGACAGTTTATTATGGATGCCATCTGCTAATGTGGGGAATCATCCTTTGGGTTTCCCTACAAGGCTTTCCTTGGGAAAAATAAATTAAGAGAAATATTTATCCTCATACTCCCCTAGAACCTAAAACAGGATGCCATTTGGTGAAGAATCTATTACTTTGCACAATTCTGGATGCTCATCATTGGAGGACAAAAGATAAAAAGTAAAGAGAATGCCTAGATAAGCTCCTCAACCAATGCACTTATTGTCAAAAGATATTTATGCCAGTGCTATTCAAATTATAGTTTTCTTTTCACTGGGCTTTTCCAGCTTTAGTTGGTTGTTAGTTGATCTTCTTGAAAACACACTGTTTTTGTTCTTATGTTGTGCTCCACAGGCTTCATCTAGCAGGACCATATTAAGTCTCACAACTTTGTTAAACTGCTCCTACTTTGTAATTTGTAGCAATACACGTTTATGAATATGCTTGTTATTACTTTTTCAAAATAATCTTTACCTCAGTTCATTTCAAATTTCAGGTTGCATCAAAATGATGGCTAGTGGACATCAACTATAATCAGGCTGCTCTGCTGATGCTCTCTTCTATGAATTTGCCAGATGGCATTCAGGTAAAGAAATTTTGCATGCAGATAAATGGTCATACAATTCTATGTTATCTCCAGTGGGTAGGCTTATCTGTAGGATATCTAGAACAAGCTGCCAACTGTACTGCAGAAAGTAGAGATAATAATAGAAATGGTAAAGAATGACATCTTTTAGATATCTCTATGATTAGCAAATTAAGTTGCAAATTTTAACTTTTTCTTGTAGCAGAGTGTCAAAAGCAATTTAGGCTGTATAGAGTCATGGATGAGACTCATTGGAGCTACTGGGGACAAGTAAGATGGTCTGGGCTTTGTATAACTTCGTATCGTGACATTTGTTGCTTCTTTTAAGAAACTAATTCATTTGAGAGGATTAGAATGTCTATTATGTCAAACTTTCCAAATCATGAAACTAAGCACTGTTATATTGCAACATAATATAAAAAAATAACTTTAATGCTTAAGCAGGGCAATGGTCTTTCATAAGCAGGAAGAAACAAACAGTCCGTTGAAGACGAGTAACTAGTTTCGAAAGTCATGTTGTAGTGTTCCCAAAGTGTACGAAGATTGTGCTTGCCCAGATTTTCATTTAGTGCAAGTGACAATGGTTGTGTTACGTAGTTGCAATACTGGAGAAAACTGCATGCCTAAGATAGCGGTGCAATGCATACTTGCTATGTAGGGAAAGTAATGACCACGAGACAATTTTATGTTGCCTGCTTTCCATGCCAGAGAGAGTCATAAGCTTGATATGTGTGTTTGCAAACCTGTGGTTTTGAATCACAGTATATTAGTTTACAATTGGCTGTGTTGGCTTGGGAAGTGGACATGCACAGATGGTTAGGAGTATAAGTGTCTGCTTCAATGACTTCCTGCTTTTTTTCAGACTAGCTTCCTCGTATCATGATGACGCTAATGTGCTCAGAATTAGCATTATGGGGGAACTATTAGCACCATTCAATCTGTTGCCTTTGGTTGAACAGTGGCAAGTGGAGTGTATATATTCTGCCAAAATTGCTCAGGTCTTCGTTGAATTTGACATGGATCTGCACTTTCTATGAACAAATCCTAACTGAAGCCAACTACACACTTCTCAACCCTGCATATTGCTAAGATTCACAAATATGGGTTGTACAATGTTTTAAAACCTGGACTTGGCTTGGATTGAACCAGTTTGAATTTGCTGACTTGGTTTACTAAAAAATACATAAAATATTAAAATTTTGCATCCACAGACAAGTGTCAGGAAGAAAGAAAATTGAATGATGACATTGTAGCTGCCATTATTGAGTAACCATTTCATAATGTTTCAAAACTTGATTAGGGCATGAATCAATCATAATAGCAATATTAGAGTTCAAATCAAGTATCAAGCATTTTTCAATACTTTCTTCAGAATCAAGTGAATTTAACCTCTTTTAATCTACTGTTTTATCTTTCCTCCCAAATAAGACTATTGTGGTTATGAACTTTTTGAACTCCATTTTATATTGTGCTTTATTTTTGTCCATTCCAAGAATCCAAACCTCTAAAGAGAGGACAACATGTTATTGAGGTTTTTGAAACTATCAATCATTTTTCAATCCTTTTGTTAGAATCAACTGAATTTAACCTCTTGGTCTACTGTATTATCTTTTCTCCCAAGTAAGACTATTATGACTGGTCACGAAGCTTGAGGTGTTTGAACTCCATTTTAAAATTGTGCTTTATTTTTGTCCATTCCAAGAAGCCAAACCTTTGTTCCTTTGTTTAGGGTGGTGTCAAAACATACACCACCTTTTATCTATGATATTGTTTAATATAAATGTGAGAAGTGTTTGTATTGAAGTTCTATATACATACACTTACAGAGCTCCATGAGAGACAGAAGTTAATATCAAGCAGAACCAATGCTTTAAACTTTAAAGCTTTAAGCTCCATTAAGGTTTATTCAGATGTGGTTTATTAGTTACTCTACGTTCATCCCTTCAATTGTTATCCAGAGTATCCTTTCTACACAATTAGTCATGTCACATTCAAAGCATGCACTTTTTAAGAAATGAGCAAGTGTTTATATGCATTTTATATAACCATTGAATCACATTTTGTCAGAGACGTCGCACAGCAGTGGATGAGTTGAACATGCGGAGTATGTTTGAAGAACATGATGTTATCTGTGTAAGTTCTAAACTACTTTGCTTCTTCAAATCTGAAATAAAATCTGTATTATTTCAAGGAAATTTTGATTATCCAAGGGAAATGACACAAAATTCTGACCAATGAAAAAGATTGAAACTCCTTCTTGTAATGGACAGGCTGAAGTTCGTGGTTTTCAGCATGATGGAAGCTTGCATCTTCAAGCAAGGAGCCTCAAGTATGGCAAGGTTGGGTTCAATTTCATGAATTGTAATGGTCACTTTTTTTTTAATATAAATAAAACCTAGTTAATTTGTTTGTTAGATAGGGATGCTGCCTTATGCTGTTTCTCTGGTGTTTTGGAAATACCAAATGTTTAAAATGGGAAGTAGTACGATATAGCATGTAAATGCTGTCTAATTACGTTGAACAAGAGCCGTTTGTGTATGAAGGGGTACTCAGTACAAGCTAATCTTTCACATTGCCTTTACAAGGCACAATGCTACGTGCATAAGTTGGGACTTTTGCTAAGTTGAGTGTATCTTTCAGTGTAAGAATTTGTGATTTCCCACTGATTGTTACATTTTGATGCTGTATTAGCCTTCAATGGCTACACACTAATGTTGAGTGACAGAAGGCTGATGCACATTTATTACATATGTGGACAGATATCAAGCTCCCACTTGCGAGTTCTCTCCATTACTTTTTTTATCTCAAATTTCGATCTTTTATATGGGAGGGTTCAGGGAACTCGATTATAACTCCATGTGTATCTGATTCATTTGCGTTGTAGTGACTGCTAAAATCTATTTCATGTGATTCTATTTGTTTTTTTTGCAGTTAGAAAATGGTCAGCTTATTACAACTTCTGCTTATCTAGTCAAGCGATGGAAGCAACATTTTCATCATCTGGAGCAATATGGGGTTGATTTGATTCTGGGCCTCAATGGTTACATATGGGTTGGTGTACATACAGATGTGCAAAATCTCGAGGGACAGGGAGAAGAGGAAGTTGGCTCAGACCAAAAGGAATCCCAATCAACTAAAAGCATAGTTAAAAGTTCAGGAGACGCAAATGATTTAAAAGAAGATTCCTCTTCCTTGAGGGTTAGGGAAAACATTTGTCGGCTTGCCAATGCAATTCGTGTACTTTCTGCATTGGGTTTTACCCTATCCTTGGAGTTGGTCCTTGATACGTTTCAAGCAAGCATTGACTATAATATTGACATAAAAGATATGCTTGCTGGCGAATTTTATGTGAGAATAGCTGAGAGGGAAGCTGAACGCAGAAGTTCAAAGTCAAATGTGTAATTTTGGTAAATTTTTGTCTGGTGTTTTCTTTTACATGGCGCAACAAAGATCCCCGCAACGCTGAACAAATTTGTCTGTCTTAAAGCAATTGAACAACAAGGTTCTCGTTGATTATGTGTTTTACTTAGGGCTGTGTCTAATTGTCCAGTGATTTGGAGGGAAATATTTTCCTTGTTCGAGATTTATCAAGCTTAAGGAGTGTAACTATTAGGATCTAATTAAATTGCTTTTTGGGCTGTAGTTCCTATATCCAAAAAGTCCATGTCCAGACTGCCTGAAGCAGTCTATAACCCACATGGGCGAGTGCCAACCAAGTACATTAAAAGGACTGCAGAATATGAAACACACTTGATATCCCTTATGTCTCTGAAGATTCAACACCAATGAACAATTCTTTGAAACTTTACTGGATATCTCGTATGGTTTTTGAAGTTTCAACACCAATGAGCAATTTTTGAATCTTGATTACTTTGTTCTTCTTGTTTGTGTTTATTGTTTTATGCTATGCTGAAACAAACAAGTTGTGAATGATTTTATGGTTATTTGTATCCTACGTATATATTTCAAATTATTTGTAGCCTATACATTTTGAGTGAATGTTTTTTATATGGTTATTTTTGTCCAAACACATTTCACTCGTAATTAGGGCACCAGAAAATTAAAGTAATGTTGAATTCTTACTAAACTTCCAGTTTGATGAATTGGCAAGATGCTTCCTCTCAATTTGAATGCCGAATGTCCACCACATATCAAGTAACACCATGTCATATTGAATGGTTAAATGCCACACTGGGCTCAACTTATCAAAATGTTAGTTTCCTTCATGCTATGTTGAACTTTTATCAAACTTGAATTTTTGAAAAACTAACAAGATGCTTCCTTTCAACTTGAGCATTGAGCATCCATTACCAATCAACACATGGACACCTGCTGCATTGATGTCTAACTTGAAGGTCAGGATCTACCCACTATTTCATGTGATAAAGCATATAAGATTCTCTCGAGGGATTGAACCCTGGTGGGGGATATCGTTACCCCCTCTTGTTCAATCAAACCAATCATGGTCTAACTTCAAATTTGACTTGCCTATTTTTCTTTTGCTGGTCTAGGCTTTATTCCACTCAATTCAAGGTGTAGATAAAAAGGGAGTTTCAATTTATTTTTGGGGTTGTTTTCAGGGGAATGTATATTTTGGAGTGAGCTAAATTCTAGATGATTTGCATCTTTTATGGTAGTGTTTGTTAATGGACAAAAATCACTGGAATTGCAATTTTGGTTGCTGGAATTGCAATTTTGATTGCAGGAATGGATTCAGCGACCTCGATTACGCTGGGCACGTTGATTATGCATTTTGAGCTACCCAAAATTGAGATTTCAACAATTTTGGCTGGAATTTGTTGGAAAAACCACAGGAATCCTGCTGCAGATGTCTAGAGTTTAACTTACTTCATTTTTAAAGGTATTTTACATTGAAAAAAAAATTTGTTTTAATTTTTTCAAGTATTTTGAATAATCATAAAGACACATTAATTACTATAATTCATTAAAATATCAATAAACAATTTTATTAAAAATATAAAATATTATTTTAATTTAAAAACAATGATCATTATTTTGATAACATTATTTTAGTTTAATAACAATGATCATTACTTTGATATCCACAATTTAATGGAAAAAATGTATAGATAATTTATTTTAATATGTCCTGTCCTTGCGGGACATATAGTGACCATAGGAACACAAGAACCCCCTGCAGGATTCATTGTAAGGCGAATCCAAAGTTTGACATTAGAAATAATTTTTCGCATGATTTAAGTAACAATTTATCTGCCTTTTCATTTTGCAATGATGATGTTTTCAATGAGAATAAGCACGGAGGTTTCTTCTGCCATTTGTTCAAGTTAACATCAACCACCATTCAATGCATCAATATCCAGTCTACGCTCTCAAGTAAAGTTCATCGGTGCCCTCGTCTTTGCCCAATCTGTAAAATTTTGCTATGCCCAAACTCTACGCTCTCAAGTAAAGTTCATCGGTGCCCTCGTCTTTGCCCAATCTGTAAAATTTTGCTATGCCTTTGGGCTTAATGAGAAGTTTGTAATGAGTCACTAGTCTCCTCAAGTCTTCACTATACTGGAAATTGTTTGATAAGTCCATTTCCTCCCACATGGTTGCAAGTTCCAGTCTCTTGAAGTTTGCATGGAAGTCTAGATCACACCCACATAGTTGCAAGTCCCAGTGTCTTGAAGTTTGCATGGAAGTCTAGATCACACCAATGTTTGTTCTTGAAAGCATCATAGTAACCAATGCCATTAATCAAACATTGGTCGCGATAGTGTTCCAATTCATTGATCTTTCTTAATTCCTCCAGATTGGATGTGATATCCCTATGTTGCTCTTGAACTTGTTTGGCCATTAATCGTACAATATACACACAAAGTCAACCAGATAATATTTCTTTGCATTTATCATGTTATACAATTTGACGAGAACTTTATACTCAAAACGAAAACTCTAGCCATAAACTCTTATTTTGTGAAAAAAATACCAAAAAACCTCTCCAAATCAAAAAGTGGTGCTATCAGTAGCATCATTTTTTTTGGGGATAAAATTGTGGATATCGACAAAAACATTATTAATTGTTATTTATAATAAGCTTAAAATCAAGCCCCAAATTGAAAATTGATGCCACCGGTAACACACTATTTCAAAAAATAATAATTATACCATTTTATCAAAATTTAAAATTTTATTTATTAAACCTCTTAGCAATACTATAGAAAACTTGTACTATATTAAACACATAATATTTAAGAATTATTAAACCACTATTTCTATATAAAATAAAATAAAAATTACTATAATAACAAAATATTAAAAAAAAAAATGAAAAAAAGTTAATGTAATAACAAAATATTAAAAAAAAAATAAAAATTATGATAATAAAATATCTAAAAAACAAATGAAAAAAAATTAATGTAATAATAAAATATTGAAAAAGAATTAAAAAACAAAATTTTGTATAATATATGCATATATTGAATATTGGTAATGAGTTTCGGGTTTGTATAGGAACGAAGTAAGGTCTTAAGGGGTGCCAGCCCTTAAACACCACTCACCACATAAAACTTACCATTATTTAATATATGTTATATAATGCATTTTGCTTTGTTGCACAAGTTTTTGGAACGTTGGTGCGTTCGGTACGCGAACACGAGTATCTAATATGGCTAAAAGTTTCACCCAAATTTGCAGGAAACATAGGGTTGGTAGTGAAAATAATATATATTAATTTTTTAAAATATATTAAAAAACATAATTGATTAATTTCATAGCTTAAACTATTTTATCTTCTTAATCCTCTAGTAGTGTCATGAAATTCATTCGTTTTAATTTTGTTCACTCCTCTATGTCCACATTATACAAATCTCATTGTACGAGTTTGTAAAGGCACGTTGCATATATGTGTATGAAGCACCAATAGCTTCATAAATCATAAGATTCAATATTTTTTTATATTATTGCTCTTAAGAGTGCTTAGTCTTTGGGTGCCTTTGCATTTTTTTTATGGTAATTACTACTTACTTCTAATGTGAATGAACTTGATTGTTTTAAGTTCAACTAACAAACTTTCAAATTTTTTGGTATCTTGTGTTTGATATGGTTTATGATCCTAAATTGCTATATCAGTCAGTATGAATAACGTAAGCTAGCTATCTATAATCATTTGTGATATTAATTAAAGTTGTTCGATACCTTAGTATTGTAAAAGATCCATTTGTATTTACTTAAGTACACTTGCAACATGTATTTTGAGTGTGAATGAATCTTAACATTTAAGAGGTGTGGGCCCTCTTTATTTATCAAACCTTGAAAATAAAAAAAAATGACATTTTTGATAGATTCAATTGAAATTTTATTATTGGTGATTTCTTGACACAATAAACTTCAATCATTCAATTGATTTTAAACATTTTTTTATGATTTTGGCATCCACATGGTCGGGAGCTTCTACAAGCTCCCAATAAAAAGGGAGCTGCAAAAGCAAGTTCCCAAAAAGCTCATGAAAAAGCTCCCAAGTTCCCAAAAAAAGCTCCCATAAAAAGGGGACGTTTCGTACCAGCGTCTAAGAGCTGGGAAACACGGAGTATGGGTTGCCAAAATCCCGGGAACGGTATCCGTACAACTATAGTATTCTATTTTTTTAATTTTAATTTTATTTCTTTTAAATATTTTGTTATTATATTATTTTTTTAAATTAAAAATTAAAAGCTTTTCATTAAAACTTTAATTTTTTTTTAATATTTTTCTCATATTATTTTGAAATTTATTTGTATATTATGTGTTTTAATGTTATAAATTTAATTTTATATTATATTTTTATATTTGATATTTTTTAATGTTTTATTGTGATGCTTAAATATTTTGATATGGTTTTTACAGTTTATTGTAATCTTTTAAAAGTATATTCATTATTAAAGGGAGTTCTTGATATTTTTGATTAATTTCATGTTGTTGGTTTGAAATGTCTTTTTTTTCTCACATTTTTTTACAAAATTTTCCCTAAAATTGACTTATTTAAAAGATTTTTTTTATCCAAAATGTATATATTTTTCATTTTAACTAGCTTTTAAATGTTAAAAAATATAGAAAATGTATATATTTTTTTATAATTACTAGCTACTAAATGTATATATTTTTGTAAAATTTGAAAAAACTCGTTTGTAGATAAAAATTATGGAGTTTTTATGACAAAAAAGTTTCAAAAGCTTAAAATGAAAAATGGTGTTACCAGTTGTTATCACCCTGTAATTTTCCTATGGTTGTGGTAGGAAGTCATAGGGGTAACCATTTCAACCAATCTTTAGACGGTAGTCTAGCCTTACAGTTAGAGAGGGCTCTCTCTTTGTCACATAAACAAATTCACATATACATTTAGCTTTAAACAAGCGGTCATAAGGCTAGATTGTGATGGGAACATGGTATTTGCAGATATAAAGATGGTAAAAGAGACAGACAAAAAGTGTCAATAGGAAATGGAGTCAAACTCTGAATCAATCAAGGGTATTACAGTGAAAAATGAGAGGGGAATTTCCTTTATATTCTGAGGCAAAGTAGGTGTCACAAACAATCAAATATATTTAAAGGGTGATAGGAGAAAGAGGAAGAAGCCCAGTGAGGCAAGAGGCACTGATTTGTGGATGAATCTCTTGCACCACCTTTAACAGCAACAACAATAAGGCTAATCACTGATACATAGCACTGAACAAAGAGTGAATTCTATAACAGTCATCATAAACACATCACAAATGCAACATCTGATACAAAGAGCGCTTAATGAAATGAATTCGTCATATGCAACTAGAGCGCATTAGCAGAAAAAACACAGAAATGAATATGATGCAACAGGAAAAACAAACTGAAAGTAGAACACCCTGATGAATCTTAGAAACGCAGAAGAATGTTTCTCATTAACACTTCCAAGAAAGTTTACAGAGATGCAGAAACCAAGAGCAGAATCCTTTCTGAATGAAAGTTCCATCCCTTTCCTCATCAACTGAGGCTATATTTATAGTGCTATGGCTCTCGAGACCAACCTTGAAACAAAGCCAAAATTCTGTTACAAATTTTGGGAACCAAATCTTGAATCATCATTCAAATTCTAACAAACTCCTGAGGTGGCAGATTCTCCATGATTTCTTCTCAAAACAGGAAATAGAAGGTCACAGACACGTTTGATAAAAAATGATAATGCGATGTCTGAGAGGTATGCTTGCTTGACTGAGAATGACGTCCCAAAACATCTCTTAACTATTTATTCTCCCAGGAGAACTCTGCAACGTCGGATTTGTCTATGCTTCATCCTCATTCCGGACCTGCAATGGTGCTTTTCCTTCTCCCGCCTCCTGGCTTGCAAAAACAGACCCAACAATAGATCTTTCTTTAGGAAAATATTGACAGTTCCCTAATGCGACAACTTATGCGATTTCATGATCCTTTGTCTTGTTAACCTTCACGCATATTTCCATCGTGAAATCGACCAAGGTCGTGGATCTAATCAACGCCAAATCTTTGTCGTCCACACATGTAGGGCTTACCAGATTTCGCAGCGCCTCCTCCTGCTAAACTTCGTGCACCTCCTCAGTGCGAAATCCACTAGGGCTGTGGATCAGAACCTCCATCGAATCTCTGTCGTTCAAATTTGTGGGGTCTACTAGCGTTTCACAACCTCGAATCTCCTTATCTCTCCTACATATTTTCGCTGCGAAATGCATCTCCACCATTGATCTGGTCCGGTCGAAATCGTGACCGTTGGAATAAGCAGGCTCTACTAGATTTCACGGCCTTGGCACACATTATCTTCTGTGTATGTAGGATTTGCGAAATCTCCATCCACCGTTGATCTTCTTTACCATGGATTTGCGCCATTCATTTCTGCCACTGGATAACTGTGAGCGGATTTTCATATTTGAACCAAAATGCAGGGTCATAGCTCCAAGACTTTTGATATTTACTCATGTCACACCATGGGATAATCTATTTTTCTTTTCTGGTTTAGGACAGACTTCCCAAGCAATCTCCAAATCATTAGACATGGAAAGTTTTTTTGCCTATACCCCCTTTAGTTTCATTGATCCATACCTTTGCAGGGGAAATAATGCATCTTCCTATGTAGATGTCTCCAAAATTTAGCACAAGTGCTAACACCACTATATACACTTTTTGAAACGGAGGTAAAAACAACTACTAAAATTGCCCCCCAAAAAATTAGAACAATGTCAGGTTCTCCTCAAGTTGTATATCATAAAACACATTAAAAACTATTAAATAACAAAATAGTTGTATAACTTGTTATAACATAAAGCACATTAAAAACCATTAAATAACAAAAATAATAAAGACAAAAAACTCAAGATAAAATTAAATTATAAAATAAAATATTTAAAAAAAAATACACTATAATTTAAAACCTAACAAAGCATTTAACAATACAAATAAAAACAAATAAAACACTAATACAATATAAAATAAAATAAAACAAAAGATAAAAATAAGTAAATGTTAATATTATATTATTATAACAAAGTATTAAAAAACAATAAAAATAAACTAACCAAATAAATGCTAAAATTATGACAAAATATTAAAAATCAATATAAAAAACAAATCATAACCATTTAAAAATGTTAATATTATAACACAATATTGTTAAAAAAAATAAAAAGAATTGAAAACATAAAATATCCCTCCGCAAATGGTAAGTTTAATGGATTAAAGATGAAGGTCTTAAGGTGGGGCTATTCCTAGAATTACGCTACCCCTTAAGCACCACTCCACCACTACTTGGGGTGGTACTTAAGGGGCTGGTGCTATACGCAGAATCCATCCTTAAGAGCCTCCTCTTATACACAAAAAAGCTTAAACATTTTCTTAATATATTGTTTTTCCTATATTGTTTTGAAATTTTATTATATATTACATGTTTTATATTATATTGTTTTGAAATTTAATTTTATGTTATATGTACTATAATTGTTTCATTTATGTTTTAAATTTAATTTTATAATATAAGTTTTGTATTTGTTTTATATTGGTTTTTAAATGTTTTAATATAGGTTTTATAATTTATTGTAAAACTTTTATTTTATTTTATTTTTGTAAATTTTTTATTAAATGACATTTTTAATATTTTTATTACTTTTATGTTAGTGAGGAAAATATCAAACTTCACAGATTTTTGATAAGATATTTTGGCAATGTTTTCATTTAAGATTATATTTTGAGAATACATATTATGTTTTTAAAATGTTTTTGACAAATATATGGTATATTTTTTGTTAAATTTATGTGAATCATCATTTTATGGAAAATAGCATTAATTAGTATCATTTTAATACATAAAATAGCTGAAAATACGTTAAAAATGTTTGAAATATCTTTATTTTCTTGATTTTTTAACAAATTTGCCCCAAAAAATGACTTAAAGAAAAAATTCCAAAATGTATATATTTTTCATTCTAAGTAGCTTCTAAATGTTTTTTTTGTAATATTGCGAATTCGATTAAACTGAAAGAACAAAATTACAATGGTGGCCTGAACCAGAGGAGGCCGTAGGTGGTGGAACCACCACCCGAGCCTGTAAAAAATGGAGGGCAGTGGGAAGAGACTATTACAAAAGGAGTTCAGAATTTTAAGAAACCAGATGTAACCATAAGTAATAACATTTACAATATTTGTCCTTCCATAAACACGTAATTGCAACCAAACTATCCACAAATGACAAAAAAACCTGAGAAAACATTCTGAACCCAGGGAAGCACGTGACACTGAAGAAGACATGAGCAATAGTCAAAGGGGGGGGTTGGGTGTTTCTTTTCAGGATAGGGCATGCCCACCCCCTTCCTCTGAGTTGCTGATGGTGTTGCCAGTGGTGGCCAACATAGACTGAGGAGGCTCATGGCTAGGCCCCTCATCTTCCCGCATCTGCTTGAACAGTGGTTCAATGGTGGACGGGATGGAAAAAGGCACAGCCTGAACCATCGGTGGTGTCAGAGCCAAACCTGTATCCCTCGACTTGCCACCTGTCGCACCCACCTTCCATGTGTCCAACTTGTCTTGCCGAGCTCGCCACACACTCCCATATAGATGTTGCATCTAGACTGCTGAGCTGACTGTCCATTTCGGCCATTTTAGCCTTCACCGCGAGGACAATGTCTCGAGAAGCCCTCCAATTTCCCAACATGTCCTCCATTAGGTTTCCTAACATATTCTTGACCAACCCCTAATGGTTGATTTTACTACCACCATGCCTTGTGGCCAAGCATTGGTTAACCACTTTCCCTTCCCATTATTCAATGAGAACTCTAACAGGAACTGAGATGTTCACCTCATAGCCTTCCTCCACCTGAATGCTAAGCCCACGTTGTGACTTCCCTTTTCCATTGCTGCCCCATCTGGGTGTACCTCGCTGCCTAGACATGTTGAGGAACCAAGTACCGAGGTGCTGCGAAATGGGGTGATGGAACTAAATAAATCGTGGTAGCGAGAGAGGGTGCAAAACCATACTACCGCTGAGTGTGCATGCGAAAATGGTCGTCCCTGCAAAAACTTCAGACCACTGGAGAATCCCAACGAACACGAGAACAACAAACCAAAACATAACACCAGACCTTTCAAAATAACCCACAACCACTCCACAAATGATAATGCTATGCTTGTCCATGGCTCTCCGCTTAATGGCGCCTCTCTGAACCTGCATTAACTGTGTATTAAATCCCATCAAAACCAGAATGAATGCGAGGGAGCCGCTCCGAGCAGGGGCCAACCTAAGGCAAGGGCAAAGACAAGACCTTCTCACCCACCAGCACGAAAGAACTTGGGGGCGATGCAAGCGCGGTAATAGCTCAAGCATGCGTGGTGCCATGCATATGGCACCTAGTCTGAGGCGCCCCGTGCTGTCGGTCAAGTTCGCTGGCACCCACATCCGAGGATGTAGTTTCTAAATGTTAAGAAAAATTGAAAATATGCATTTTTTTCCATTATAACTAGCTATTATATATATATATATATTTGTAAAATTTTAAAATTTGAAATAAAACGTTTGTAAATAAAAAATATAGGTTTTTTATGACTAAGAAATTTCAAAATTGCAAAAAAATGGGTCAAAATGAAAAATGTTGTTATCACTATACACACTTTTTGAAATGAAGGTAAAAATAACTATTAAAATTGACCCCAAAAATGAAAACAATGTCTGGCTCTGATCAAGTTGTATAACTTGTTATTTGTTCAAAGAAAAAATACACAAGAGTGTATACAATGTGTGAATAGATATTATACCTTGGATCCATGAAATGAGATGCATCTTTGTTGTTGTCCTCCTCCAATTACTGCACTTCAAGTATTGCTTTGTGTTTGGGCGATCATGGGCGCTGTGGCAGCAGATGGGAATGCCTATATAAGAGAGACGATGCTTTGATCAAAGAAATAACTTAGAAACTCACCTCTTCTCGGTCTGTACAAACGAATCTGGACTCAGAAGAGTCAATATATGGCCAATAGTTCCCACGTTAAAATATGTCTAACGTTAACTTGAAATAAATTCAATCTAAAATTTAAATTTAAAGGAGTAGATTGATTTTGTAGCAAATTTTCTATTGAAATCTAATAAATTCACAAATCAAACGTTCTTAGAGGATGATGTCAACTTTCTGTGTACCTTTTGTTCCTCTACATGATGTATATTTAGGTTAAATTACACATCGGAGGACACCATGTCTCTGTATTCAATAGCCTGCTAAATTTGTTTGCATGATGGTATTGTTAGTTGACTTGTGATTTCTTGTTGTCTCCTTCATGCGAATGTGGCTACCCACTCTTCGACGTCCCAACCATTGGACATTTGAAGCACATGGGTGTGGAGTGCATTGGGGTTCTCCTTGGTCATGATTGTGCTGGAGGGATTGGGCTTATTCTTGGAATCGGTAGGTCTACCTCTTACAATCTTGGGGTCAACTTAATCACCTACTCTCAGCAGAGCTTCTTGGTTTTTTGTTTTATTTTATTTTCTTTGGATCTCCATTTTTGTCGTTAATGCACTGTCGGTGATGTGGACATTTTGTATTGCCTTGAAAGTCGGGTTGTGCAGAAACATGAATTCATTGAGTAGTGAAGAATATCAATGGAGAAATATCTTTGCAAATTGGTTGCTCTTCCAACAATCAGGAAGAGCATTGAATTGAAATTATTTCTGAAGGCTTAAGGAGAGCTACCCTTACCGAGCACAACATGCATCTCTTCCCAAATTCTTGATGGTGTCGTGAAACTATCTTGACAACTATTTGAAAAGGGGAATGCAACATGTTGTACTCAAGATGTCACTCAACCAACAAAGGGAGAAAGGGATCTGGATAGAATGTTGAAGGAGCTAAAGCAGTATGTAACAATCACACTCAATAATTCTTAAGCTAATACCATGTTATGCCACATGAAAGTTAGTTGGATAGAATGTTGAAGGAGCTAAAGAAGTATGTGACACTCACACCCAATAATTCTTAAGCTAATATTAGGTTATGCCACACGAAAGGCAGTTGCATTTGTGCATGACTCGAATAAGGAAACCGGGGATGCCATGCATACATTGGTAGTAGAGGACAAAGATTTCGATGTTCCATCAAATCTATGAATACGGGTAGTCCATGAAACAGTTGGTTCTCTTTCCTACCAAGGCCTTGAACATGTGTTTGATACTAGTTTCAATATGTTTATTTGAAGCACTCAAATTTGCACAATAATGTGCATGGTAGTGGAGTTTGTGGTGTTGTTCATCCTAGCTAACAAATCACCACCGTGGGCTTATTTGGAAAACTAGTGAGGTTTTTTCTATGTTGTATGCTGCCTTCCATTGTTTGGATCTGCTTCTTGTAAAGTCCTCCCTCATTGATAAGGGGAAAATAATTGTATAATATCTTATTTTTTCTTTTCTTTGCCATAGTTCGAATTGTATTTGTTCTTTCAGTGTTAGATTTTAAGATAGTAGTTTAATTCAATCTTATTTGTAGCAGAAACAAAATAGGATCACTGAATATAACCATGCACATAAACAAATAGACACGGATTTATCTTGGGAAACCACAAGAGAGAAAACCCAACAACCTTCTTCTTATTTAGAGATATTAGTTCAATATACAATATACATCTAGATACAATAATAGTCACATAGACAAGCTCTAGACAAACCCTAAATCCTATTACAAATGAAAATGTCAAATAAAAGATAAATAATAAGTAATAATATAAATTATTAATTAACTAATTATTATTTTTATTTTTATGAGGATAGGACTCATTTTAATAGGTGCCCAAATTGTATAAATAAACGGGCCCTCCATGTAAAAATTATCTCTTATTATCTATTTTAGTCAATATTATTTATATATATTATTTTGAAGATGGCTTCTCTTCAATAACAACTGGATTCAATTTGTAATATTGGTATGAGAGCTACCAGGGTTCTTGGCATCTCCTCAAAGCGTCTTCTATAACTGACACTTATGTAATATGGTTGAAGATTTATGTTGATATGATGCTCGAATCCTGGAACAATATTGGTGCATCGAAAAAGAATTAATCCATCCTAAATGGATTCTTTTTGGAACCTTTTGATGATAACAATCTGAATTCGATTTTACTTGAGTTGTATAAATGTTCAGATGTTGCAATATGTCATAATGTTGATTCTTTAGTATTCCATTAATTGTAATTAGGAGGCAGATGTGATATCATGGTATGTTGATTCTTCATGAACTTGGGTTTAAATTGTGCATGATGAACTTGAGTAGATATCTTGAAACTTGATTCTTGTATTGATTGGTGGTATGATGTCTTTGTTGGAAGTGAGCGACGAAAATAAATTTGATGATGTTGATATGTTCCTTAATTGTGGCTTCAATTTTGATGTGTTTCCACATCACTTAATTGTGTCTTCAACTTGATTTCTAATGAAACTTCCATTGTAATGTCATCCTGATTCAACTTAATTTTGGATGCTCATTCACTAATAAAACTTTATTTGTGATGCCACTTTGATTTTTTCTGTTGACGTTCCTTTATTTGCAAATTCAACTTCTTAGTATAGCATCGATTCCAATGGATTGGTTAAGACCGCCTCATCAAAATTAAATATTTGTATATCCTTATGTTTTAGTTTCATTATTTATGTGAGAAGAATTTAAGTGTGATTCTTTAAACGATTATTCTATGTCTTCTCTGACAAGATTTTGTCAATATCTTTCTTCTAATCCCGCTTCTTTTGTGATTCTGGATCATGCTGAATTGTGACATCTTGATGACTCGAAGCTTGACCATTAACTTGTAAGTTAAAGAAGAGAACCTCCAAAATGGAAAACCCAACAAATAGTCTTCTACTACCTTTCACAAGTAATAGAGCCAAAGAAGAGAACCTCCAAAATGTCGAACCTATAAATAATCTTCTTCTAGCTTGAGCGAACTTCTATCTTGCTTGAAGGAATTTGCTTGGTGTGAGAATGAGGAAGGTATCCTTTATTTATACTTTTTCATGTTTGTGCTTTCACTTTTGTAATGGGTTCGACTTGTCTTTATTTCTTGGGATGACTTCATTTTATTGGCATCATAATTATTATTTTAGTGTTTCTTCTGGGCCGACTTGTGTGAGGATACATCAAGAAACTACAATCACCCACACTCCCTCTTAGATAGGGAGATATCTTCATGCAAGAACACATCTGGATACCATCTGAGCATCATGGATTTCCTTGAACATCTCGTCATCGTAAAGAAGGTATTTCGACACACCTCAATTCATCGAGAAGTGTCAACAACTCAACTCAGTCGATTAGGGAGTCAACGTGCACCAATGCAACCCAGTCCATTGGGGAGTCTGCATTCACCAACTCAACTCAATCCATCGAGGAGTCAACAACTCAACCCAATCCATGGGGGAGTCAACATGCACAAGCTCCACCCAGTCCATTGGGGAGTCAACATGCACCAGCTCAACCCAGTCCATCGGGGAGCCTACATGTAACAAATTGCACCATCTCAACCTAGTCAATCGAGGAGCCTACATGTAACAACATGCACCATCTCAAATCAGTCCATCAAGGATCCTACATGTAAATAATCAACCAACTCCCTCTCTCTTTCTATCAAGGAATAGATACACCATTCTCCTTGTCTCAGGGAGAATGTCTCATTGATACTGCAAAATCATCCTTCCCTTTCAGCGAGGGAAACATTCTCTACTACTCCAATCCTTCCATGAAAGTACACAAACTTTGCCCTAGGAAGAGGCTTGGTGAGAATATCAACAGTCTGAT
Source organism: Pseudotsuga menziesii (assembly GCA_001517045.1). Taxonomy (NCBI): domain Eukaryota; kingdom Viridiplantae; phylum Streptophyta; class Pinopsida; order Pinales; family Pinaceae; genus Pseudotsuga; species Pseudotsuga menziesii. Next base: position 154,963 of record LPNX010850093.1, on the reverse strand, counting down.
CATCTATAGGAACATATTGAAGCTGGATTGCACCTCTTTGCACCATGCCACATATGTAATGATATTGGATCTTGAAATGCTTAGATTTATCATGAAATACTGGATTCATTGATCGCTGAACACAACTCTAATTGTCACAGTGAATCAATGTTGGCTCTATCATATGACCAAACAACCCAACAAGGAGTTTTCGAAGCCACACAAATTTTTGAGCTGCAACACATACTGCAAGATACTCAACCTCTGCAATACTTAGTGCCACTGAGGTCTGCTTCCTTCTACACCAAGAGATCACGACAAATCCCAAATTGAAGCAACACCTTGAGGTTCTCTTCATATCTACAACACTCCCTGCCTAATCAAAATCAGAATATCCCTACGATCTCATGTCACCACTAGAAGCATATCTCAGGCCATATCTCACAATGCCATGCAAGTATCTCAACACATGTTTTGCAAGAACCCAATGTACATGTCTCGGTTCACTTATGAACTCGTTGAGAGCACCCACTGCAAAACAAATATATGGTTTAGTGTTAACCAGATACATCAACGATTTGATCAGTTGCCGCATTAAGGGAATGTTAAGGTCTAAAATGGGCCTTCTAAGAGATATCATAAAATATTATGAGCTAGGCATTTTGTGGGAGATGTATATTTACAACTCATCTCTTACACTATAACCAATGTAACTATGGTTAAGTTTAATTGAACAGATGTTTGAAATAAAACCAATACACAAATATTCTTTGATGTGACTAAAAATATAAGTACTTTTAAATACATAAAATTTTGAATATAATATGATGAATGTACTTATAAAGTAATGTACTCATAAAATAATAATAAAGTATATTAGTTTTCAATTATGTAACATAACTTATTCAATATTCTAGATATGTTTATAAAATTATGTATTTATACTTTTGAATTTTTTTTTAAAGTATATATTCATTATATAAATATATCTTATATTCATTAAAAATTAAAAAAAAATCATATATTCGTATAAATCGAAATTAGATTTCAATATTTATGATGATGATGATGATGTTGGTTAACGTTCACTAAGACCAAACTTTGGTCTATCGGACCTAAAGAAACCAATTAATTAGTTTGTTTTAAAATTGTATTCCTATGCTCAAAGAGCTTGGTGAGAAGCATCCTGAGCTCACTATAATTTTGACAAGTTAAAAGGCTAGGAAGGTCGGTGTTGCAAGAAAGATTAGGAAACTGAGACCTAATGTGGGTGTACGCAGTGCACTCTAAGAGGAAGTGATTTTCATCTTCAATGTTCCTATTCTCACATAGATGGTAGATCCTTTCCACCCATGGTGTTTAAGGAATTGTCCAACGACCTGTTTCACTATGGAGATTGTGAGAGTTCATTCTTATCTTGGCTATATTAGTTTTTTTCTTTGAACTAGTTAGAATTGAGAGATACTTTTGATCTTCTAGAGTTGGATTGACGACCTCCTTATAATATCTTAATTTTCTTTTAGCCTCTAAATATTTCTCACACCACAGTTTCTCTTTAAACTTAGAAGTAACAATATTTTTAATGTTATTAATATTTTGCATTGCAATATTTTCGTCGATCTCCTAGTGGTTTAACCAGGCCCTGGTATCTTTATACAACCTCGCTTGAGCCTTAGTTGGTTTTGGCTGGAATTAAAAGATAGCTTAGGAAGTCTATGGTCTCCCATGTTATTGATTTTGTGCTTGTACAACAGGAGCCTAGTCATAGCTAGGCTCTCAATAGGGGGAAGACCTACTTCTATAAGGAGAATAGGACATGGTATATTGCTTTTAATTTTGAGGTTATACGTAATAAAACACATCTAGATTTGCTCAATATTTCTCCAAGATTCTCTAGAGATGCTGCAACCCTAAACCTCACATCCATACAAGATAACGGGAGTGACTAAAGTTTCAAAGAGGAACTTCTTTTTATCCCACATCACAAGGTTTGCTGCTTTACAATTATTTTTGAGACCAAAGTAAGCTTTCCACCCTCCATTAATCCTTTTCTCAATGCTATAGTTCCAGTTGAGCTTGTTATGAATATCAATTCCTAGGTATTTGTAAGAAGACACTTACTCCATGTTGTTATTGTCATACAAAAAATTAGCATAAGTGTCCTTCTTGGATTTGATAATCATAAGTTTTGTTTTGTCAATGTTGACCGTCATACCCATGGTAGAGCAGAAATCCTTAAGAAGTAGTAGTTGCTTATCAAGATCAGATGGACACCTTGCTAGAAGAACAATATCATCAGCATGGAGAAGAAGGATGATAACTATTCCGGCTAAGAATGTGCCAACACAACCTGCTTCTTCTAAAATGCCTTCTAGCTTATCGATGTAAATGCCAAATAGGGTAGGGTAGAGGGGGCAACCTTGTTTAACTCCGATGTTACAGTTAATATCTCTCGACCACCCCTCGTTGCTCTTAAACTTGGCGATTACATTCTCGTATAACCTTATTGCGACAGCTCTTAACTCGAAAGGAACCTTTAGCTCATTTAATCTATTCCATAGGTTATTTCTAGGCACCGTATCGAAATCCTTTCTAAAGTCCACAAAGCAACAAAAGAGATTGGATGTATCATTATGACACTCCTCTAGAATGATCCTAAGCGTAATGAGGTGGTCCGTAGTTGAGTGTTTCCTTCTAAAACCCACTTGGCCTTTAGCCTGCTTACCTTCACTTTCAAGCCATCTGCTGATCTTCTTTTCCAAAATAATACCATGTAACTTGGCTAAGAGGGGGCTGATCATAATTGTCCGATAATTAGAGGGGTTATTTGTATCTCCACTTTTAAAAATAGGGATAATGAGGCTCTGAGTCCAAGGTTTAGGGAACCCTTGCTTGACTGCTTGATTGAAAAGCTTGTGGATGTGAGGGATGAGGACATGACCTCCAGTTTTTAATATTTCTTCCCGATAACCTTCAATGTCCTTAGCTTTTCCATTTTCCAGACACTTAACCCCAAAATATATGTCTTCTAATGAGAACACTTCTACCGTTGTGAGCAGGGTTTCATAGTTGTCTATGAAATTTGGGGATTCATAAAGCTTTTGAAGATAGGAATTCCACTCGTATAAGGCAATTCTATTATTATCTTTAGTTTTTCTAGTTAGAATCTGCCTCTAGAATTTCTTAGGAGCCACCTTAGAGAGGTGTAGGATATTTTCTTGTCTGTTATGAATATAATGTATTTTTTCTTCTTTTAGTTAGGGATTTGTATATTTTTATATAGTCAATTTTAAGAGACTCATCAAGAGCTTCCTTAATTTCTCTTCTCGCACTCTTACAATCTTTATCATACCAAGGGTTGGTTTTTCTAATTCTTTTATTACTTGTGACTTCAATTGAGAACTTGTTAATAGCACGTGAGAGGGTTGTAGTAATATTATGATAGAGGTCTTCTATGTTGTCTATACTTGATAAAGGAAGCAAATTAATTTGTAAATCATTTAGAAAAAGATCAGGTTCTTTTGTCTATAAGGATTATGTTCTATGGGGTCTCTATGCATGACAAAATTGAGAGTTACAATTAAGGGTCTATGATCTGAGTCAGGCTCGTGGTCCTTTAAGATGTCAAAATTTATTATTTCATTGTATAAAGGGATATCAGAAATAACATAGTCTACCACGCTGCTACCAAGCCCATGGATACAGGTAATTTGGGCTAGAATTGGACCACTTCTTTAGACCGTTGCAAATTATGAGATCTTGAGCACTACAAAGCTTAACTAGCTCAGACCCAAACAAATTTTCCCCTAGATCTTTAGAGCTTCTATTGTACCTACTAGCTAAAGTAATGTCTTCGTCTAACCAAAGAGGATTAGGATTGGAATAATTGCTTAGAAGAATAGCTTGTTTGCTTGAAGTACGAGCATTAAACTCACCCATTAAGAGAATATTACCATCATTCCTTAGGCTAGAAATATCATTCTCTAAACCATGGTAAGGACAGTTTTTATCTAACTTGTTTTTCTTATAGAAGTTAGAATTAATAGGGGAAAAATAACAAATTGCTATGTAGGTTTTTTTATCATTAATGTCAGTAATCTCTCTCCAAAGATACTGGTTGTAAGGGTCTTTTTTATAAAGCTTAGCATGGGGGGAGATGTTCTTCCTAATGAGATAAACTATACCCCGAATGCCTCTACGATAGGATTGCTTGTTCTATATTGACCAAAGTATAAATCCATCTATGTTAGGGACCTTAGACTCTTGGTGCTCCCAAGTTTCAACTAACAACATAATATCAACTTCATTCGAGATCCAACTTAGCTTGGGGCCTTTGTTCCATGGAAAGTTGTGACAGTTCGAAGAAAGGATCCGAAGTTTGTTGAGTTGCTATTTATTACTATCGTTTTGGTTTCTATCTCGAATAATAGCTTTTCTATTTTTTATTATTGCCCATTTTCCTTCCTTCCTAGCTTCTTTTACCTTTTGAACATCCGTTCTTAATTCTGCTTGATCTTCTGGAATGAGATCTTCATTTATAAATATTCATGTTCCTTTTAGACTTGAGGTTTTAATAAGTATGTCATACTTATGGTCAGTAGAGCTCACCTTTATCCAGATCAACCTTTCTTTGTTCTCAGTTAATTTCCCCAACCTTGTTGCTTCTGTCAGACATGTTGTTTTAATTTGTAATTTATTATGTAATTATGTCTGGGCTATGGCTAAAGTATCCTTGTCTACCTCCTCTTTCAAACCAAAGATTATAAGGTTTAAGGCCCTTTTGTTACGCTCATGATCTAATTCTATCACTTTTTTCATTTCCTCTTTAATAGGTTTGATGTCTCATGGTAAAATATGTTGGGTAACCATTATATAAATCTAACTTATATTCATTAAAATTAAAACCTAATAATCTATTTTTATTATAATTATTAACATTACTTAAATATAATAATAATTTTTTTATATTAATATTTACATTATTTAAATATATTTGTAAAATAGAATGTTTATAAAATATATTAACTAATCAATATATTCATATTGATATTACGTATCTATTATTTAAAAAACCAAATATCCTTAATTAAATTAAAAATTCTTATATATCATGTCTTTTATATTAATCCAACTAAATTATAATTAAAAAAAATAAAAAATAAAAATAAAAATAAAAACACACTATTCACCCTTTAACTAAAAATCTCTCTCACCTTTTATTCCTCTCTACAAGCCTATAACTTCATACCCAAATCACTTCATTACCCCGCATTACCACCACTCAACATATTAAACTTTTTTATATAATTTTCAAAAAAGAAAAATCACCCCCTGCCCTGCCCCTAACTTCATACCCAAATCACTTCACTACCCCCATTGAACCCCTTTATATAATTTTCAACAAAATCACTTCATTACCCTCACATCTCTCCTAAACGTATTGACCTCCCTCATATAATTAAAAAAGAAATGAAAGCCAACGTATTGAACTCCCTCATATATAATTAAAAAAGAAATGAAAACCAAAGTTGGTAAGTTTGATTTATAATTTGTTGTATATAATATAGCCTATATGGGTTTTTAATTATGGAATAGTACGTATCCCACAACTTAATAAAATTATATGCTTTTTTTTATTATTAAAAATTAACATTTTGGGAAAAAAATTATATGCTTTTTATTTATTAAAAATGAATATTTATAATAGTATATATGATTTTTTTGGTTAAATAATATGTATCTTATTATATAAATAAATATTTAAGATTAAAATCTTAAAAATTATATATTATATAATAGAAAATATTTTCTTGCTTTTGAATAAAGATTTCAATTTTTTGGTTTTAGTATTTATTTTATATATTAAAAAGTAATTACAAAGTTTTGATTTTGAATATAGTATATTTTTTTGGCATTTGTAATTTATTTTATATTAAAATGTAAAGAGTATTTTTTAAGTATTTAAAGAATATTTTAGTATATTTATATTATATTCAAATTATTTTATGAGTATTTTTTTTATTACGAGTATTTACAACATTTTTATGGTTAACTAAGAGTTTTTATTCACCATTTAAAATTTGACAAATAAGCATTTTTAACTCAACCAATGCCACTTTGACCATTATGGATGATGTCATACTCTAGAATGTGATTGGTTCTTTTTAAAGTTGATTTTGATAGTATATTTTTTGTTTTGAAAGCCATTTTTTAATCTCAAAATTCCCCTAATGATACATGGTTGGTTCTATCAAATCTGATTCGGAAGTAAAATCTCTCAGCCAGGGATAAATTTAAGAACACCCCCAAAATTTGTGTAATAAGTGGGCGAATCTCCTTAATATATAGGAAATTTCGAATGTTATTTTATCAATAATATAATATGTATATATAATGTTTTGGCTAAACTTTGATTCTAATATAGAATCTTGTAAAATATTGGTGAATATTTCACTAAATTATAAGATATTGTAAAATATTGACGAATATTTCACTGAACTATTAAATATTGTAAGAACTTTGCGAATATTTCATCAAATTATAAAACCTTGTAACGTCTTGGTGAATATTTTTCTAGGAAGACTCGTCCTTTGATTCTACGGATTACTAAGGTAGTGCAATAGAAGAGCATATACTAGAGCTTGACTCTCTCGACTTTTAGACCCTAAAATGAGCAAATGCATGAATGAGCATAGGAGGGATTATTTATACATTTCACAAGCATTATTGGGTCACTCACAACTAGAGGTGTTGGTGAAACACAACTACACTAACTAGATTCAGGGAAAGTGGGGACTCCACATTTTATCTTGAACCGTTCTGTATCGATGGGGTAAGGCTACAAATGCTCACTCATCAAGCTATCATTCATTCGTCCATTTCCCTTAATGGTCCAACGGACATGTGGGGACCCAAATCTTGACATACCAACAAACTGATAGAACTAAACAATTTACACTGTGGAGTGATTATGGCACCCACCAACCATTATTACAACATGGAGTATTATGGAGGCCCACAACCTTAATATAGTGTATGAATTCCCAATTAGATTATTTTTTCATTTTTAATCTACCCTCTAAGACAAAAGTGACCTGCTTATCTATTTATAGATATAAATGCCACCTTTTCCCTTATTTTGTTGACAATCAAAATATGAATGTCATTTGATTTAGAATTTTGAGAGTTAGTTAGAAAATTTCAATGGTTATTAGAAATAAGAACATATACTGACAAGAATATAAAGCACATTAATGCATCATTACACATATCATTAGAACTACTTTGTTAAATACTACTTTTACTCAAATAAACTGAAGAGGTGTTTGTATCCATGTCCTTTAAATTTTTGAAAGCATGCAAAATGTGGTAAAATTGTTTTAGCACCATCATTTAATGCAAAATACTAGATATCAAATGGCATAATGTCTACATCTCAGATCAAACATTCCATGTACATATTGTTTACAACCATAATGGAAATGAAGTATCATGTTCCAAATAAATCATATATTTATCCTACATAACTAGATCCATTTTTTATGATGATAGAATTAGACATCAAAACAAATCACCAAAAAACATTTTATTTCTAAATGACCCTTACAAAAAAATATAAAAAAGCACCAAACCAACAAACTTAGATCACAAATAAAATTGATGAACTTGTAAATACAAATAAAAAAATCTACTAGCCATGAAGTTCTCAATACAAATAAAAGGATCTACTAGAACACTTTGAACAACTCTACAAGAATACAATGGAAATAATTACCATTCCACTATATCCCCACCATTATAATCAATGTGAATTCATTTATATTATGAACATCCAAAACCTCAACAATAACAGACATAAAATATGAACATATACACACTCATTAATACCTTAGATCCAATAATATTTGCAGATCAAGATCTTAATTAAAGCATATTTTAAACAATTGGGTCAAATTCAGTTTGAATATATAAAAACCATGTGGTGTCTCTCCATCAAGAGTAGCATCTACTAACAAAACATAAATGTCAGTCAATAGTTTAAACATGAGAAGGCGTAAAATAAATCATATATTTTGAGCTCTATAACACTTTCGCAGAACCAATACTTATAGGATAAAATAAAACCCGAATAACACCGAATGAACCATAAGAATCAAAAGTTCCCTAGAATTCAACAAGCCTAAAAAAGAATTCATGACAAAAAACATGATAAAAAGTAAATTTACAATATCATAATCTATTGTAATTATGGATACACATAATAAAAATAATACCACGTTAATTATTGGATAAAAATCCTAATGGAAGTTTGTATTCTCTGATAAATTTCATGTGCGGCATGCCCCTTCAAGACTTGATATTTCGACAATGGAGATGTTATGCAAAGATTAAAATGTCGAGAAAACAAAGAATGAAAAGTGGAATCACATCAACTAGAACCTTCACCTTGAAAGGGAATGCGATGTGGGTGAACCATGAATCACTGTAACCTTTATGTAGAACAAAATAGCTCCTCATTTTCCCTCCAACACTGGAAATCAAGGGATCAAAGAAGGTATCACATGAAATTGACTAAAAATATAGGTGAATACAATCATATGCCTAAATTTCAAGGAAAATGGAGGGAGAAATAACCCTTGGGAGCCTCCATAACTGAAAATTGGGGGGGAAGGAATGATTTCACTAGAATTTCTCTAGAAATTGATGACGAAATGGAGATTGGAGGAAGACTTTGCTAGGGTGAAAACAATTTTTTTATTTCCCTCATTAATATATGGGAGGCTATTCATTTTGGATTTATTTTTTTCTAATAAATATTGGGTGAATATATTTTAGCTAAAAAAATCCTTTCCATATAAGAAAATAGCCCACTAAAATTTTGTAACACCTTAATATAGCCCATGGGCTATATATTGCCCCTAAAATTATCCATGCTCTCAGCTTCTTCAAATTTGAATCCATTCGGGTGGGCATGGACTTACAGTCCATCTTCCAGAGTCTCCTAAAGATATCAATAGTGTACTTCCCTTGACTTAGGAATATCTCATCATGCCTCTGGCATACATCTAGTCCCAAGAAGTAGTGCATCAAACCGAGCTCCTTCAGGCTCATCACATCTCCCTCTGTGCTAGAGCACACTACTCCCTCTGGATTTGAGCATCATACTCTCCCTCTGGGCCACTCACAGGCTAGTCCATCAGCCTATGTGAGGTATCATTTCAGGTGCTAATTTGAACACCATCTCTTACAGATTAAATAAGAACAACTCCTTACTATAATACAAGTATCCATCCTAGTGATGACCAGGCACATCAATGATCCTCTAAACTTCCTATAATGTGGGATCCACGAAATATGAATTGAAAACAACATCACTTAGATTCTTTAGATTTGTTATCATCGGTGTAGTCATGGACTCAAAGTTCATCACGATAGATATGCTTAGGATATCAACTATGTTCTTCCTCTAAATAAGGAAGATATCATCAAGTCTTAGCCACACCTCCAATATCAATAAATGATACAACATGCCAACTTTCCAAGATCCTCATTTCAAACTCAAAGGATAACTCCTAGAATATGCCAAAAAGTCTCTAGTATTCGGTGAGGAACAAATCACTAGAATTCAACATCAAGGAATGATCATTAGTAACCCGTGCCATCTGAACAAGTTGAGTCTTGGGACACTACTCTAACTGAATGGAAGTGTACCTCCTCAGAAGTAAACTGAGTAGCTTTCGTCCTTGAGGACTAAAATAGAGAGCATACTAACTTGTCACAAGTAATGTTCTAACTACTTCTAGAGTTTGTCAAGACTTCAACTGGAACCTAACTGCTCCTCATGGTCATTGAAATAATGAACACCTATAGTAGAGAGATCAACCTTCATTGGAGCCTCTTGCTCACAACTGTCAATCTCCATATGAGATCCTCTATACCTATGGGACATGTGTCCACATATGACTAGATGTACTAGGTCCACGCATGTTTGTTGTCACTATTGAACAATCATCACTTCCATTTTAGTTGTTCCCTTTGCCATGGAATCCATCCTGCTACCTGATCTGGAACCTGATTTGAGAGTCTTGCTCTTGGAAGCTTTCCGTTTTAGAGCATCTTGATCTCTCTCAAAAACTGAACTTCAAGAGGATCTACATATCCATCCCCTATCCTTCAAAATAATTCTCATCATCCTTCTCTTGTAGGTCATAACATATGGTCTTTCATACAAGTCAAATTCAACCAAATAGTTAGCAACATTGCATAATCACAAAATTTAATCATATTGACATTTCAATGCAATGACAATAGTTCACATAGTTATGTAAGCATCTAAGCCAATGCTTCACCACAACATCCATCCATATCCCAAACACACTTGGTAACTATCTAGATGCATTCCATCTCCATCAAGACACACTATCAAGAGCATGCACTGCTCATAGCATGTTAGGAAAGAGGATTCATCCTAGACTAGCTCCATCAAGGGTTCACGGAATTTTATGCAGCACTATAGGCTACTTACCCAATAATATACATAACATGCAATACATGATACTACTTCTCGCCATTTTTAGTCATATATACATAAAGGAAAAAATATATGCTTATCATGCTACCATTATAACATACTTCCTGATTCTAGGAATACAAATCTGCATACAATTGTTATGAAAAATATGTTCAAAACATTTAGATATCGTCTACAAGAGAAATAGTGACATTTGATATTCCAAATACTTATCCTTTATTGTTTTGTGGGATTCTCTCGATCTCTATCCCCTTGCAAAAATCACAAGAGTCCTATGATTTTCTTCTTCTTTCTTGTTAGAAGCCCATTGAAGAAACTGCAACCTAGATCTTCATACATCACTAATGATAATCACATAATGTAGATAAAGCAATCATCGGTGCACACATAGAGTGTGCTAGAAGAAGAACTCCTTTCGATGATATTTTGTACTTTCTTTAGGATCATCATTCCTTGACCTCTTCTATGGAGTATCTTTATCAACATCAACAATATAGCTTGTTTTCCTGATTCACTGCTTATTTTGAAAGGGGGGGAGGGGGGTTCCCATGAGGTTTTCCCCANGGGGGGGGGGGGGGGGGGTGTTAGGATTAAATAATCCTCCCTTGTCCATATATAGTCTATTTGATCATCTTGCCTAACTTAGGAGCCAGTTGAGTAAGTTTGGTGCCACCAGGAGATTGGTGTCACTCGTGCCATTGGTGTCACCAGCTCCATTTGGTGCCACTTGTGCCAATCCCTACATTCTAGGAGCCACTCTGAGTGCCACCAGTAGCCTCCATCAATTGGTTGTGGTAGGTAGGAAGTTATGTTGAGTCAACCTCTAGTTACAATTAATTATATCACTCTCAGTTAGTCTAGCGCCAATTTTGCATGGATACATGGGGAAGTGGCACATTTTTCCACCTACCTCATCAGTTTAACTGATTTAGACATCATGAGTTGGACTAGTGGCTCCCATGTAGTGATTTAGACACACTGAGTTAGCCAGTTAGTCAAGGTTAGTTGGTAGATTTGAATCTTATCCACATGATTCGAATTCTCCTTATTGTAACATTGTTTTATTATTGTTGAAGGAATGTAGATTAATGTTGTAATTAACTGATTAATTCTTATCAGATTTATCTCAAATTTATCTTGTTCATTGTACATTGTTCTGGATATTCCACTACATAATTCCACTTCTCATTTTCTCTCATTTTCCTGTAGATCAATGGTTCACAAATTTAACACCTTAGACCTACACATAGAATTATTCAACCTTGTGCACTGTCAAATATATACTTCCTAACCCTAATTTTTCAACCTGGGTGTATGTTAACATATTATGTTTTATGCTCCTCAAAATTCAAAATAAGGGGTTAAAATTTCTAGAAATTGGTATATGATATATAACAAATCTTAAAAAGAAAAATTACCTAAGAAAATGAAGCCCATATAACCTTATGATATGACTAAGAGAGGAGGAGAATGGGATAAAAGGAATAAGGAGCACGAAGAATGCATGTGCGACCCTGGGACCCAACCGTATGACCAAGAGAAAAGGAGAAAAGCGCGGAAAATTAAATCAATGGTAAAGATCGAAGGGAGGTATGATAGACGTCTATTACATAGTCCAAAGGCTGAATTTACCAGAAGGTTAAGGTGAATGAATGGTAGCATATTATAAACTGTTTTCCACGTGGTGGTTTGGGGTGGAGTCTATCGGGAAAAGCAACGAGGAAAAAATAATTACTAAAGGTTCCAAAACCGTCCTACTTACCATATAAAGGAGTGATGTAAAAAGTAAAAATTTGTTTTTGTATTTACATTGTGGGTGAATGGGAGCATTGAAATCACACCATCTTTCGTCTTCGACTGAGTTCAAAAGTCAATTTTCAAACACTCTTCTGTTTACCAGGTAGCTCTGAAACTCTAAAAATTTGTTGAATACTTTCGTCATGGAAAAAGGCCAGGACTCTATATTAATTTGTAGGGTTTTGGATGAGAAAGATGAAGTTATAATTGTTAGAATAATCAAACCCATAGTTACTCATATTAGACATTAATTAATCATTTTTGTCTTATTCCTAGATTCCTTACTATGCTAGTTGGCATCCACTTACACCTTAAAGTCAACAAATGTTAAAAATGGCTTAAGGAGTGCCTTAGAAACATCATGGAAAATATTCAGACAACTATGCAGTAATTCCAGAACAGCAAAAGAGCAGTTCTTCTTTTTCTGAAAGTTGCCTTGCTTTTTAGCAGTTTTAAGGCAAAAGGGAAAAGCTAGTCTTGGAGTAACTACCTTGTTTTTTTCCCAACTCATCCTCCTTTATTTTCTCCATCCAAAAGCATGGATATTATATATTTCCATAACTTATTATCTGGTACATCTCACTCAGCCAATTCGTGAGCATCTTGACATATTAGGAAAGTGATTTATGCACCTATGGGGGATTTTGACTGGTTTAGTAAGCTTGGTTTTTGTCCAATTCAAATTACATCCTTATGATTTTGAATATATAATGTAATTATATATTTGGAAAACCTATTACTTTATGAGTTTGGATGATGTACACTTATTCAATACAGGATTATGTTATGCCCCATATCCAGTCTCCTTTTTGTTGAATTTTGCATGCTAGACTAGTAATTTTGTGAGTGTAATTGATCTACAACTTGGGATTAATTTCCACATAGTATAAAAGCCTTGATAGATTGATTTTTGTCCTTCTATATTGCTATTTTAGGTTCGACATCTCTAACTGGGAGCACATTCTGTTGGTTGAAGGGCACAGTTGCTGAGATATGGACCAATCTCAAAGGATCATCTTGACTCCATTCAATTTCTTCGAATGGAAGGTTGAGATGGAGATTTTGTTGAGGAGTAAATACCTCTACAGGTTTACCATGGAAAATGAGGCTGAGCCCAATGCAACCGCAAAGAAAATTAAATGGCACAACATGAGGGATGAGGCCTATGGTATTTTATGCTTAAGCATTTCAAGAGAACTCCTCTTCTATCTTGATTGATTGACCTCACCAAATGAGGTTTGGGAGAATCTTGAGACTCCATTTGGAAATATATATGAAATGAGAGGACATAAACTCAAGAATGAGTTGATCTCATTGAGTCCCAACAGCTTCGAATCCTTGCAAGTCTACTTTTCCAAGTTTAAGGCCCTAGTTCTGTAGTTAAAACAGTGTGGAATCGAAAAGAATGAAGAGAAACTAGTCTTGACCATACTTTCGAAGCTTGGTATTGACTACTCAGTGTTTTTTTCGACCTTCCATGACACCAAATTGACAACATGATCATGGAAGATTACTAAGCTTGTTGATTTCATGGAATTCGTCACCCAGGAGCAAGATAAATTGGTAATTATGGGAACCATCAAACTTTCCAAAGACCAAGCTTTGGTTGTTGGATATTAGAGGGTGGATTCCAAAGGAAAGAATAAATCAAATTTAAAGAAGCCACCTGAGCAAAAGAGAGACAAGTCAAAGTCTCAAGAGAAGCCCTTAGGATCCAAGAAGAACTTCCAGAAGAAGAAAAACAAAGGTGAAATGAGCAAGTGCACATACTGCAGTAAGGGCTATCATCCTAAGAGCTCTTGTATGAAAAATCAAATCGAAATGTTGACCCAAATTTTGGAGAAGAACACCATCTCCCTTCTTGAATGCACAAAGAAGAGGGAAGGATGATCAAATTCAGACGACAAGGAGAGAGTACATGCCTTGGTTTCCAACACTTTGAGATCATCCACCTTTATCATTGATTCTGGAGCTTCAAGACACATGGTTTTGACAAGGGAGACTTTCTTCTCTCTTAATGATTCGAAAGGTGAAAAAATTTGTTTTGGGATATGAATCTGTTACTGATAGTATGGGGAAGGGTAGGATTGATCTTGACCATGGTTCTTTCAATGATGTGTTGTATGTCCCGGGTCTTGCTGCTAACCTCTTGTTAGTGTATCAGATGACCCACACTGGGTCTCCTAAGAAGGTTGTCTTCTCTCCCAATGAAGTTGAAATCTCAGAGATTTCGAATGGTAGAGTCATAGAAGAAGATGTTGTGGATCACAGTTCGAAGGTATACAAGTTTTCCCATTTCCTACCTTTCTCAAACCCCTATGCTCTTCTCACTCATGTGAATGAAGCAAGCAAGCTGTTGCATGAGATATTTGGCCATATTAACTACAAGTATCATTCATATTTGAGTGACAAATACATGGTAATAGGGTTACCAAAGATCAAGTTTTCTAAGGGAGTCTTCCAAGGTTGCATCCTAGGAAAACACCCAAAGCACAAGTATGAGAGAGCTAGTCATGAGAGAACCTCTACACCCCTTGAGTTAATCCACAGTGACATTTCTGGTCCATTCCCTCATATGTCCATGAGTCAAGCCAAATATTTCCTAACCTTCATAGATGACTTTTCCAGGTACTGTTGTGTTTACTTCCTAAAAAACAAATATGAATTTTTTGACCTCTTCAAGGTCTTTCGATCCTTGGTTGAGAACCAGTATGGGAGGAAACTCAAGATCCTCATAACTGATAATGGTGGTGAGTATTTCAAGTATGATTTCATCCATTATTTTGAATATGTAGGTATCTAGATGCAGCATTCGATTCCCTACACACCTCAGTAAAATGGCGTTGTTGAGAGGAATAACAGAGCACTCAAGGAGATGGCAACTTGTGTGATGGAGTATAAAACTTTTCCACCAAAGTTTTGCGCTAAAGCAATAAAATATACATCCTATATCCAAAATAGGGTGCCTCACATGCAACTTAATGGAATCACTCCTTTCGAAGCTTGGAGTGGGCACAATCCAGATGTGACCCATTTCAGGATTTTTGGCTTAAAGGCTTGGGCTAGAATTCCAACTGAAAAGAGGAAGGATTTGCAACCCCAAAGCCAAGAGTGCCTATTTTTTGGGTATTCTGAATATTCCAAAGGGTACAATATGATCAAATTGAGAACTCAAAAATATTTCATTAAAAGGAGTGTTTAGTTTGAAGAGCCTTTAGCAGCATCAGAAATTGGAGAGTCCTCTTCATCACCACAACCACTGATTGTAAGTGAAGATACTAATGAGTTTGTTGATTCTGATATTTCTGATAATGATGATTTATTTGCAGATATTAATAGTCCTACAAGACCAAAATGGGCAGCAAGGACCATTCACGTAGCTGGGGAATTAGCTGGGAATCCTAATGACACTAGGAGGACTATATCTCAATTTGAGAGTGCCCTTTCTGTCAAAGATCCATTCTTTGCTAAGAATTTATATTTGATGGTTTAATCATACCCTCAGACATATGAATATACATCAGATGATCCAATATGGTAAACAACCATGAAGAAAGAATACAGTTAGCTCCAAAATAATGACCCATGGGAACTAGTTGATCTACCCCCAGGGAGAAAGCTAGTAAAGTGTAAGTGGGTTTATAATTTTTTTTGCTGCTGTTGGTTTGAAATATAATAAAATCTTGGCATATAAGGGGTACTCACAAGTTCAAGGTATTGATTACAATGAGACCTTTGCACCAGTGGAAAAGATGGACTCCATAAGGCTTGCTTTGGCCATTGCGGCTTCAAGGCAATGGGAGGTGCATCACATGGATGTGAAGTGTGCCTTTCTACATGGATATCTAAAAGAAGAGATTTATATGCATAAACCTAAATGTTTTGTGTCTAATCCATATTTTGTGTGCAAGTTAAATAAATCATTGTATGGGCTAAAGCAAGCCCCTAGGACTTGGTATGCCAAGATTGATGGTATTCTGTTGTCACAGAATTTTGTTCGATGCAAGTATGATCCAAATGTCTATTTGAAGTTGATACATGGTTATTTAATTATTATTGTTTTGTATGTGGATGACCTATTGATAACAGGAATTTCAAAGAAAGTGATTGCTTCCTTGAAGGATGCACTGAACCATGCCTTTTCCATGATAGATTTGGGATTGTTGAGTCAATTTTTGGGTCTCAAAATTTCTCAATCCTCACATGGAATAAAATTTCAT
Organism: Pseudotsuga menziesii; assembly: GCA_001517045.1. NCBI lineage: Eukaryota > Viridiplantae > Streptophyta > Pinopsida > Pinales > Pinaceae > Pseudotsuga > Pseudotsuga menziesii. The sequence goes on along the minus strand of LPNX010850093.1, from coordinate 138,436 downwards.
CAGTCCAAGTATGCTTCATATCTGCTCAACAAGTTCAACATGAAGGATTGCAAGCCAAGAAAGACTCCATTCCTTTATGGAGTTAGGCTTGAAGAAGCAAGTTCTTCTCCTTTGGTAAATAATACACTGTATTGGAAGTTGATTGGGTGTTTGCTTTATCTGACTCATACTCAACCTGGAATATATTATGCAGTTAGTGTGGATTATAGACACATGAATCAGCCTCATGAAATCCATTGGAAATCATCTAAAAAAATTATGAACTTTGTTCAAGGAACAAGAACTCATGGGATTTTTTATGCAGCAAAATATGACTTAGAGCTAGTTGGATTTACTGACAGTGATTGGGAAGGTGACAGCACAGATTGAAAGTATACTTAAGGATTTGTGTTCATGCTTACAGATGGACCAATCATCTGGTCAAGTAAGAAGCAGAGTGCCATTTCACTCTCATCTACAGAGGCAGAGTGTAAAGGAGCTGTGAATGCAATTACTCAATGTTTGTGGTTGCAGGGAATACTTGGAGAATGTGGGATCGAATCAGAAACTTCCACTGCCATCTATTGTGAAAATCAAAGAACCATTCAAATCTCTACTGATCTGGTTCAAAGACAGCGAGCCAAGCACATTAAGATCCATATGCACTATATCAGGGAGCTTGTGCATGATGGTACCATTGCTCTACTCTACTGCACATCTTCAGAGCAAGTAGCAGACACCTTCACCAAGGTGTTTTTTGAGAAGACCTTCAGTAATCTCAAATCATTGCTGGGGATTTTTGGTAATGTGGTGAAGAATTATTGATAACAAGATTTCCAAATTTTTTGTTTATGTCCATGTTTAAGGGAGGATTTTCCCCTTGGGTTTTTGCTTCTTTCCTTGGTTGTATGGACAAGCAATATGTAAAGGGTGACTAAGCCTTGTTGCTAGGCCCTATAATATGATATATTTTCTGATATTTTATAGAAGTCATGCTTAATGGGGGTGTTAGAATAATCAAACCCATAGTTACCCATATTAGACATTAATTAATCATTTTTGTCTTATTCCTAGATTCCTTACTATGCTAGTTGGCATCCACTTGCACCTGGAAGTATACAAATGATAAAATTGGATTAAGGTGCACTTTAGAAACATCTTGGAAAATATTCTGACAACTATGCAATAATTCCATAATAACAAAAGAGCAGTTCTGCTTTTTCTGAAAGTTGCCTTGCTTTTTAGCAGTTTTAAGGAAAAATGGAAAAGCTAGTCTATGAGTAACTACCTTGTTTTTTTCCCAACTCATCCTCCTTTATTTTCTCCATTAAAAGGAGTGGATATGATCTCTTTCCATCACTTATCATATTGTACGTCTCACTCAGCCAATTCGTGAGCATATTGACAGATTAGGAAAGTGATTTATGCACCTATGGGGGATTTTGACTAGTTTAGTAAGCATGCTTTTTGTCCAATTCGAATAGCAGCCTTATGCTTTCAAATATATGATGTAATTATATATTTGGATAGCCTATTACTTTATGAGGTTAAATTATGTACACTTATTCAATACAGGATTGTGTTATGCTCCATATTCAGTCTCCTTTTTGTTGAATTTTACATGCTAGACTAGTAATTTTTGTGAGTGTAATTGATCTACAACTTGGGCTTAATTTCCACAATAATTGACAAAGAGGGCAGCATGTGGTATCACTTTTGGATCCTAATTGATCCTAATGGTACCTAAATGTTTATAAGCACATCTAAACGACCCTATTATCATTGAAATGATTGTAATTACATCTAAATGACCCTAAAAATCACATGACATGAATCCTATTGGTGATGAGTGATTATGAACACTAATGGCATATGAGTGACCGTGATGAAAATGATGACGATGATGATGATGACAAAGAAAATGACGATGAAGATGATGTTGATGTACCATATGACATTGATGATGATGACAAAGAAAATGACGATGAAGATGATGTTGATGTACCATATGACATTGATGATGATGATGATAATAACATCAATGTCCACAATGATGATGCTTGTGATAATACTTATGGATACTGATTAATCATAACATCACTTAAATGTTTGTAACGACATATGAGAGACATACTAATATCACCTAAATGACTCTAATGGAATTTAGTTGTCATCGACGACATTTGAGTGACCTTAATGGAATTTGAGTGACTGTAACAACATGGCATGGATCCAAATGGTGAAAATTGATGATGAGCCATAGTGGATAATTCCAGGATTTTGTTGTAGTGGCACAAGTTTTCATGATTTAGAGAATGCAAATTATGGTTTGGAAAATGCAGTGATAATTATGCATGGGTATACTCAAGTAATTCCACATAGAGGGAGCAGAAGGGAACCTAGGAGACATTGAAGAATATGGGATTGTAGGTCAGTCTAAGGAATTCCATATCAAGGAAAGGTAGTGGATAAACTACGAGAACATGACAGACTAGGGAGAGAATATAGAACAAAACCGATGAGATTGGAAGAGTTGTGTAGAGTTTTGGCTCTGATACGAATTGAAAGGAGTAACTCTGCGATGAATTTTATTTCTAGTGAATAGTTTATTTATACAATGAGGTGACCTTTGTCCTTTCATGTGTCAAGGTATGTGTCTAATCCTAATTTTTGTAATTGAAAACAAAATTTATTTACAAGAATCCTAACCCTACATGTTAGGATTTCAACAAAATTCCAAACATTCAAAGCGGGTATAATCAAGTATAATTAAACACATTTAAAGGGGATATCCAAGTTGACCTAAAAAGGAACCTTGAAAACATGGGGGGGACTTGTGAAGGATATAAGAAACCTGATTACCTAAAATTCATATCCTTAAGAAGAGGATGAGGAGTAAAAAATGGTGGAGCCCCAGTCATCATCGGAGAAAATTGTACCATACTCAGTGAGAAAGAGCATTTAGTACAAACACTGAATCACACATTACTCCAAGATCCACATAATAATGGGTTAAACTTGGGACCGAGGAACTACTTTATTGCCAAGATAGATATAAAGAAGTTTGATGGTAATGATCCCATAACATGGATATTCCATATGGATAAATTCTTTGATCTACACCAAGTGTTAACTTTCCAAAAAGTAACTATCACATCCTTGTATCTAGAACTTGATCAATATGTTTGGTACCAATGGCTTTGTGATCATAAGGGGGACACTAATATCTATTGGTCGATATTTAGATATAAATTGATCACACATTATGAAGGTATTAAGAGAAATACATTCTTTATCGAATTGATAAAAAATGCAAGTTACAAGTTGGAATTAATGTTATAAGTACAAAAGTTTAAAAGACTTCCCATATTGAGACAAACAAGTCATAAAAATCAAGGTCAAAACTAAGATCAAAAGTATCTGATAATCCCAAATATTCCTAATAATATGAGAGCATTCTCAATCATCAAACTCATTAAAAATTGCAAGAGCCATCAATAACCCAAAACCAGAGCATGCAGGCTCCATGAAAGGCCAAGCTAAGTACAAAGTTAGGCTGCAACAATCAACCCAAAACCATCCAAGATGTCTAAGAAAAACTAAAGAAGAGCCTCCAAACTGGAAAAGAATAGGTTGGTGACTAATAACCCTTAAAATGACATTGTCTACAATTACGTTGTCTTCATATTTTCAAAGAAAATAGTACCTTTCATAGAACCAAGAGCCTTCTTCGAGAGTCGATCTGCAATGGATGTTTTTTCCTCAAATATATGAGCAAAAGAGATAACAAAGAAACATATATATAATAATACGAACCCTATTAATCCATTGTTCCATCTCAGCCACCTGTAAATTTCCACAACTCTTGGCCCAATCCACAATGACTTTGGAGTCTCCAAAAATATGAACATGGAGAAGATCCTACTTAAGAGAAAAAATGAGGGTGCCCCAAAGGCCTAGGAGCTTTGCTTGGGTGTTGGTTCCACATCCAACCCCCACCCAAAGCCAATAATAAGACTGAGATTTAATCCTTAGGACCATACCATATTTTTATTCACCCACCCCCCATGGATTTAGGTTTGGAAAGCATGGACCGATTTTCCAGATGTAACTTTTTTCTTAATTTTATCTCCCCCCAACCATTACAAATGAAATATCTTCTTACGAATCACATGAAGAATAAAAACTGGAATGATGGCTAGGGAAATCCAATAAACCAGAATGCTCGTTAAGAATGCTTTCAACAGAACTAACCTACCTCCTCAAGAAATCCATTTGAATTCCCATCCCTCCGACCTTCTCTCCACTTTCCTAATGAGCTAGAGTTAGTCATAATTTCCATATTGAGATAGTTTCAAAAAATAGCCAAGGTATTTAAATCCCTCCTCTAGGGCACACCAGTTGAAGGGAAAAAGGAGCTTAACCCAAGACATGGTTAAGATATTAGTATTATGATGGTAGAAACACAACTTCTGAGGGTTGATTTCCATGCTCGATGCATCCATGAATAGCAATATTATATCATAAAATACATTCCATTCCTGAACTGATCTAGAACCAAATAGCAGGGCATCATCAACAAACAAAAAATGGGTAGTTAAGTGAGTATATTTCCTTTAAATCCCTTCAAATTTTTATCATGCTAGCCTGAGAGATGAGACTACTTAATCCTTTCACAACCACCAAAAAAAAAGTAAAAGGATCAAAGGGAAGCCCTATCTAAGTCCCGTAGAGATCTTAAAGAAGTTGGAAGGAGACCCATTAACTAACATTAAGAAAAAAACAAAGGTAACATAGGCCATTATCCAGTCAACCACCAAGAGAGAAAGGCCAACCTAAAAAGGAGTGAGCCTTTAGAAGCACCTATCCACCATGTCATAGGCTTTCTTAAGATCCACCTTGAGCACTAAAGCATAAATCTTCTTAGTTTTAATGGAATGTAGACATTCTTAAAAAACCCTAATGGCATATAGAATATGCCTCTTATTTAGAAAACCAAATTTCTATCAAGATAAACACTCAGTCAACTTGGTATTGATCCTACCATCTATAATCTTGGAGATGAGTTTATAAATAAAGTTTCATAGAGATATTGGTCTAAAGTCATCAAGAGAAGATGGCTTGGATTTCTTTGGAATTAAAGAAATAAAGGTTGAATTCAAAGAGCCAGATATAGAGCCTTTGATCCCAGACTCCTAACCATCCTAAGAAGGTCCAAACCCAAGATAACAAAGAAGTGAATAAAAATATCAACAATCTAGCCATTAGGTCCATGACTTTTAACCTTTGCAAATTTCTTTAGAGTGGCCTCAATCTCAGACAAAGTTATCGATCTACCAATAGTTGTCCCTTATTTTCCCGAGAAAAAATTAGGGTAATGCTAGAGAATCTTAAACTGGGAATCAATATTAGTGATATTTGGGTCCACAAATACATTAGAGAAATGGGACACAACATCCTGGTCCATCTCCCTTTAATAACTGATGAGATTACCTTATGAATCATTGAGGTCCTAAATAGAGTTGAAGTTTCTTCTTTGAATATAAAATTTGTGTAAGTACTTAGAGTTATAATCACCATACTTGATCCGGGTGGATATACTTATAAGACTCCATGATTTAGTTTGGATTATTAATAGTCTTAATTTTCTAGTCTCCAACTCAACCAACAACTTCTTGTAAGAAGTATATAGGATACCTAAAGGGTTCTAAGCAAGATTACTCGAAATTGTATCTTCAAGAGCTGCCAACTCTTTGGATTGATCCTTATTTTTGTCTTAACCCCATTTACAAACCTCAAGTTTGAGTTTCCGTAATTTGTTAGATAAGAATTCCATATGATACTCGTTATCACCCACGGAAAAAGATAACCAAAACTTTTCGACCAAATAAATGAACTCTAGGTCCTCCATCCAGACATGGTTGAACTTGAAGGGATACTTTCACACCACCTGCTCGACATCAAATTTCAAGCAAATAGGTTGATGATAAAAAAATGCTATATTTAATGCTCCAGGATCTAAATATCCCAATCGAATCTACAAAGGCCTTAGATAGAAATAATCTATCCAATCTGTTCATAACCCCCACCTGCCTACTCCTTCCATTGTACCATGATGGAAAATAGGACAAGGGGCCACATATAGAAGATCATGTCTCATAAAAACGTGTGAAAAATGATCAACTAGGGGATCCAAATGAGGTGAATCCCTCCACACCTCACCAGCTGACAAGGTTAAGTTCAGGTCCCCAGTAAAAATAAGGAATTCCTCATAAAAAAATCCACAACCTTCAACTAGATCCCAAAACTCCTCTCTTCTGTGATATGGGGCATAACAATTAACCACCTTCACCTCCCTTGGAAACACCTAGATAGAAGAATGCTTGCATGAAAGGGTTAAATGAAGCAACCAAAGGATTCCATATGGCTAGGAGTCCCCCCCCTGAGCGCCCAACCATATCCACAACACATCACTCCTTGCCAGGGAAGTTATTCAGGAAATAATCAATATCCCTAACACTACTACACATTGTTTCCTGAAAAAAAAAATATCTAGCTTATGCACCTTAAAGAACCAGGTGAGGGATATAAATTTGGGCTTCCCTCCAAGCCCTTTGAGATTAAAAGAAATTACGAACATTATCCCTCCTTAGAGGGGGTTAGCCAGGCTCTAGGGACCCTAGGAAGTATAGCTATAGAGTTCAAGTGACTAGCGGGGCCACTATTATTCATCCTAATAGATAAAGTTGTATAAACTTAGGACGAGCCTTGTGCTTAGGAGGAGGTCTATGAAGTGACTTCTAACAAGGAACTATGGGTTTCTTCCTACGATGGATTGTAACATTAGCACATTGAATTGAAGTAGATGGGATCACATAAGGAAGTGAGGGTTTATTGGAGTAACCATGTAATGGGGTATTGGCCCAAGCACCTTGATAAGGAGACAAAGAAGCTATGTAACCAACAAATTGAGATCTAGATACCACCTCAAGAAGACTAGGGAAATATTCTAAAGGTTGAGCCCCAATACCATAGTATTAAGAGGGAGAAGCATAATCACCTAATAAATGTGGAAGGGAGGATGTAAAATCATCAAACCACTCAAAACTAGCAGGACATACTGGATTAGACAACTTATCATAGAGGAATCCATCATCATACCAACCTCTAACACATTCTTAGACGACTGTGAAGGAGGGATAGCCACCATTATACCAACCTATGGCACATATTGATAAGTTCCCTTCAAACACTTATCCATAACAACCCCAACAAATGGATCAAACATCATAACCGAAGGGCCAAGATACAAATAATCAAAGAAATGCTCACAAACCCCCAAAATCCCATCATGTAACAAAGAATTTTGTTTGCTAGACAGAGAATTAAAGAAAGAAGGGTTCAAACATTTTGACTTACTTATGAAGGATGACAATTCTGACTCCAAACTGACATCCCCTATTGAAGACAAACCCATCTGAAACATAGGGGATCTGGGCCCATCAACGTCGCCCTAGACTCTATCAATGGAACCCTCTGTATCCGAAGATCCATTCGAAAGGTTGCCATCATCCAATCTAAGAAAAATTGGTTTTGTATGGCAGTTTTATAGCATAAAAAAATTTGAAGGGAACATTGAGAAAATCTAGATGCTGAATGAATGACATACCACACCAAGAAATATTCATTTATGTTGGAAACCCTTTGGAAATATCCACCTCCACCAAAACAAATGCCACTTGTTTATCTGCATAAAAAAAAAACTAGTTCTCAATAGCAATAAACCTTCCCATCGAGTTGGAAGCTTATTCAAAGATGGAACTGGTCCATAGCTGGAGAAAGAAGGAAATAAGTTGCATCCACAAATGTTGATTCCACACATTCTCTTTCAATGGATTGAAAGAAGAATTCCAACTGTCAAGAAACAAGGAGCCTTTTCGAATGAGTCAAGCATGAGAGAGAATACAAGATGCATCCTCCTGTACAAGAAAATGAAAAACATACCAACCATTCGCTAATATGGCCATATTGGGAAACTGAGAGACAAATGGTGACCAAGTCTCCTAGATGGACCCACTCCACCATCGTTTCCTTAGAAACTTGATAAAATCCAGCTAGCTAACCAGATATCCTTTCACCATCCCCGCAACCATAACCATGTTCACATCACCACCCAAAGTCATATGAAGGGGCTCACTGAATGTCTTAAGGTATTTTTATTAATGCCTCACCCTCGCACGAGGCCCTGAAAGTTTCCCCTTTCCCAAACTAAGATGAGAGACACCCTCCTTCGACGCCACCTCAAGGCCACCTCCCAACACCTCATCCACTTGATGCTGGTGGACAACCGCCGGAGAAATCAAAAGGGAAGTACCAACAACTAGATATTTTCCACTCTCAGTGAGAAGAGGAAAAATTGAAGAGTCACCAATATTATCCACATAAGAACCCCCTTCTATCAAATTGCAGCCCTCTGGGTCTAGTGGGGACCCCTGAACAACCATTGTCTTACCCAAAGGAGAGCACCCTAGAACAATTAACATGGCCCCAACAATTGAAGTAGACCAGTGACAAGGATGCCACCCAGAAATGGAGGAGAGTGAAAACATTGCTCCGCCTCTCATCTTCGAGTCTATCCAGAAAATACCCCCATCCAACTCAACTTCTAAACTAGAAATTTTCACCTTTTCCATTCTAAAGGGTCATAAACCTAGCATAACTGCCAGAGACCCTAATGGTCCAGGGTTTCTCATCATAGGAATCCTTTAGCTGACCATCCGAAAACCCTATCCATCATGAGCCCTGAGCTAAACATCAAGGTTAAATTAACCCTCAATTCCTTTGTATATTTAGAAAGTCTTTTGAGTGGATATGATCATCGCTTCATGACATATACGAGAAAATGGGAGTCATGAGACTTTACAAATTTATTTGT
>LPNX010850093.1:47871-129361 GCA_001517045.1 Pseudotsuga menziesii | reverse complement strand
TATATACATATTTTATACTAGGGGAATCGACAACTGGGGATTGGGATGGTACTTGTGTGACATGGGGTCCATGGATCCATTTGTGCTACCACTATACCCCTAGGTTCCCCACAACACCCTGCAAGCATAGGACACAGGTAAGCCTGGGTGTGATTTGAACTTGTGAACTCCTTTACAACATATCAAGTGAATCACCAATGAGCCAAACCCATGCGGGTAGCCATTACTTCATATTACAAACAAAAGAATTCAAGGATTAAATCTGATTTAACACAATTCAAGCACTCGTAATCAAAATTCATGCCATTCAAACAAAATCAAGCACAATCAATCAAACAACCACCACTCATATTGAAGCATTCAAGTTTCCATCACATAAAAAATGGGAAGATAAAAGGAGAAATTTGTGAACTCAACATATCTTGGAACATTTGAAGCTCAATTGTAACTTGCAAATAGTGTTTTTTGTAAGTTAACTTGTAATCAAGTTTAACTATAACTTGCAATAGTTCTTTTTGTAAGTGTTGAAATCAAGTTGAGTTGAAATTGTAATTTTTGGGTGCATTCTTGGTTGCACATGACACCGAAGATTTAATTAAATCCTAGTATTTATGAAATAATTATTTGAGTGATTGAAACTCATCTCAATATATAGCCCATGGGTTATATTAAGGGGGATACACAAATTTAGTGGGCTATTTTCTTATATGGAAAGGTTTTTTTCTGACTAAAATATATTCGCCTGATATTTATTAGAAAAAAAAACCAAAATGAATAGCCTCACATATATGAATGAGGAAAATGAAAAAAACTATTTTCTCCATAGCAAAGTCTCCCTCCAATCTATCTTTCACCCCCGATTTCTAGAGATATTCTAGTGAAATCATTCCTTCGCCTCCAATTTTTAGTAATGAAGGCTCTTAATGGTTATTTTTCCTTCCATTTTCCTTATAATTTAGGCATATGGTTGCATTCACATGTATTTTTAGTTGGTTATTTTTCCTTCCATTTTCCTTATAATTCAGGCATATGGTTGCATTCACATGTATTTTTAGTCCATTTCATGTGATACCTTCTTTGAGCCCTCGATTTCCATCAATGGAGGGAAAATCATGGGATATTTTGTTATATATAAAGGCTACATCGATTAATGGTTCTCCCACATCGGATTGCGCTTACATGGTGAAGGTTATGTTTGATGTGATTCCACTTTTCATTCTTAGTTTTCTTGACATTTTAATCTACGCTTAACATCTCCATTGTCGAAAGCTCGGGTCTTGAAGGGACATGTAACACCCCGATTTTGACCCCATGGTATTGAATTGCATAATGTAAATAGCGTTAACAAATCGTGGTGTGGAGCTCAAGGCAGAGGCTCGACCATGGATTTAGTGTTTTATGTTTCGGCAATTAAAATTGATGCCCCGGTTTATGTGCTAGCCAAGAACAATATGTTTTGAGACATCATGTAACTATGCAATTAATAAAAATACCACAATAGCTATGCACCACAACATTAAATAGATGGGGGCATGATTTGACAAGGAATAGGGGGGGGGGGGTTATTCAAACCCTTGAGCCAATGGGGAAAAGCCAAATGTCAAAGAGAAAATCCATCAAGTGGTCAACTACCCATTTTGTCCTTTTGTGTCCAGTCATCTAGAAGTGGTTGAAGAAGTTATTTCCTTGGGATGGGAAAGGTATGGAGGTCAAATTCGAATTTGGGAAGCCACCCATTTTTGGAAAATGTGTTTTTGACCTCTTGGGAAAGTAAATGCTTGGAAATGCATTCCCAAGATATTATGCACCCATATCTTTCATTCCTCACCCATTCTCATGGAGGTTGGGCTCTCTCACATAGCTGAAGCTTGCTGAGCTTTCTCCCTCATGATTTTCTTGCTGCTCACTTCATTTTCTCCATGCTCAGAATTCGTTTTCTATGTTGCCAAAGAATGGGAAGAAGAGGACCATAATTCTTTTGGTTAGAAGAGGCCGTTTTTGCCCTCGTGAGCAAGCTGGGAGCTTCCATCACGTTTTTCTGCATTTTCCTCACTTTCTCCAAGATGGGAAATATGTTTTGTTATTGACGTGTGAATGTCCAGAGGAGATTTACGATCTATGGGTTTGGGAAGGTCATTTTTTATTTTGTAGTTACATAGACAGTTTTCTAAATTCAGATCCACGAATTGGGGGTTTGATGAGGCCGTTTTTACCTCTGTGAAGTCCAAGGACGTTCCTGAAATCGTAATTGCTCATGCATGGTTGTTTTCCCCTCAACCATTTCGTTTTGGGTTTCCCGTGGACGATTTGTGAAATTGTATTTGCTATCGGAGGGTGGTTTTCCATTTCACCGAATCATTTTGGTTGCAAAACGTTTTCCTTCATACCCAACATTTGCATTTTGTTTTTGTGTGCATTTTTGTGTTGGCTTGGAAGATTAAGTCCAAGGAACCCATTTTTTAGATGGTTGGTTGTGTTTGGGGGCAATTGTTGGCTTGGATGAGTAAGTCCAAGAACCCCTATTGAATTGGTTTGTTGCCTTAATAGTCATGGAACCCAGTTGTTCATTGGCTTGGTTGGACATTCTGTGAAACCCAACTATGTGTTGGATTGACTGTGGATGTATGGTATTGCTGTGTGTAATCTCATTGTTCCCTAGTGCCTTGTGGAATCATGCCCAGCTCGGGGGTCGCAGTGATGCTAAGAGATTGATGAGCACATTGGCCTATGGTTGGGTGGAACATTGCAGCGACATAACTAGTGGCGAGAAATATTCTTCTCAAGATAAGTATTCTTTGTGTATTTAATTTTCGTAAATGTATTTGCTTTATGAATTACTATGAACATGTTGAATGCTTGAATGAAATGAATGATTGCTTTCGTTGTATATTTCATGTTTTATGCATATGTGTATGCATTTTTATGTTCAATGCATTTTATGTTTATGTTCATGGGGCTAGATTGCCTGGATTTGATAGCATCATAGTCACATTCTCTCTCTGGTAGAGGGGTGAGGATGTGATAGGACATGGCACACAATTTATCAGAGAATACAAACTCACATCATCTTAGGATTTAAGAAGCATAATTAAATAACATACGAGAGAAAAAACAATATATAGAAACGCATTAAATATAGACACTCAATGTTTACGTGAAAAACCCAAAATGGGAAAAACCACCATAATAGATCTATTATCTCCCTTGACCTAAATCAGGCAAGTCGGGCCAAGTGAGCTAGCCACCGCTCACCTCCAGATCACTTTACAATGGAGCCTCCTCAAGCCTTATAAATACTTCCTTACATGTAATACCATGGAAAAATACCATTGGCCACCAAATACCACGGGATACAAAAACCATGTGCCCAAAAAACTATGTGCTACACCTCACCTACCTATGACTCATTCTCGAGTCAAGGTTAACCCTAACACATCATGCTTTTCATTCAATAGTTAATGTGGTATGCATCTTATCATGTTTTTTATGCTTTTTATACACAATTACAATATATTATTATATTGTAAATTTACCTTTTATCATGCTCTTTGAGGCCTCTTGAATTATAGGGAACTATTGATTCTTAGGGTTCATTCGATGTTATTAGGGTTGTATTCTATCCTAGGAGTATTGGTTATGTGAAAATGTTACAGAGCTCAAAATATATGATTTATTTTATGCCTTGTCATGTTTAAACTATCGAATACCATTTATATGTCATTAGTGGAAGCCACTCTTGATGGAGAGATGCCACATGTTCAAACTGAATTTGACCTAGTTGTTTAAAATGTGCTTTTATTAGGATCTTCCTTTAAAATTATTGGATCTAAGGCGTTAATGAGAGTCTATATGCTCATATTTTATGTATGATATTGTTGATTTTTGGGATGTTTGTAATGTAAATGAATGCACACCGATTATAATGGCGGAGATATGTTGAAAAACTGAGTTTTACTGCTTGCTGGTTTAAATGAACAATTTGTGTTTTTAACTTCAGCCGGTTTTGCATAGGCTTGAAGCTACTTAAAATTTTGCCGAACAATTTTAAACACACAGAAAACTCAAATACTAACAGGCTGAAAACAAATGCATGCACACCATAAATTTGACTCAGAGATTTTTGGCTAATCAGCCCTGGAAAAACCCCCACGGGGAAAACCAGTCAGAGAGAGGAGAGATATTTATTATTCTTCAGCAAAGTACAGGACAGAAAAAATAGTGGAAAAAATACAACTTATCTCCACCGGCAAACTTTATCTCAAAGTCTGGAAATGTGCTCAGCAAACCAGCCGTACACCCATTTTTTCTTCCTGAATTAAATGCAGACCGTACAACTCAGAAAATCGTACCAGCTGAATTAAATGCACCGTACTGTCTCGATTTGCGTGCTAGCAATAAATTCAGGCCGTACTGTAATAAATACAGGCCATACTCCCTCGAAATTTGTGCCAAAAACAAGCTGTTCAATCCCTCGATTTCTGTGCTGTAATTAATGAAGGCCGTACTCCAGGCCGTACCCTTGAAATCTGTGCAGACCGTACAACATTTAATGCTGCTGTCCTGTGCATTAAATGCAGTCCGTACTTTCTCTCAGGTTCAGTGCATAAATTAGTAAATGCAGTCTCGATCTTGTGCTCACCAAAATATCTTCGGCAAACTCAGAAAATCGTGCCCTCCTCAAGCAAACTCGACCTCCATGCCCTAGCTCTCTCTCTTCTCCGAAAAATGAACAAGTGAAGTCCTTTTGCCTCCCTCAGCCTTTTTGTTTACCCTAAGTGAGTTTCTTAATCCAATGGTGGAGAAAGAATCAATCCAATGGATGAGATTGATTGAGAGTGAAAATCCCTTTTATTTATTTCTCATAAATAAAATCACTCACCCACTTAAATTTATCAAAAAGTGACTTTATTGTTATAAAGTCTCATTAAGTGACATTTAATGTGAGGGTCACCTTTTTCCCTCTTAAAGTGACTTTAGGCAAAAATTAAAGTCACCTAGGGAACATCTGCCTAGGTACAAAAACTAACAAGATACAGTCATGAATGGTCACTATTTTGGTTGTATTATTGTAGAGTTTTCCAAAGCGTTCTAGTAGATTCTTTTATTTCTATTGAGAAGTTCGTGATTGTTAGAATTTTTTATTCGTATTTACAATTTCGTCAATTTTATTTGTGACCTAAATTTTTTGGGTTCTGTACTTGTTTTACGATAAGCTTTTTTTTGTAAGGGTCATTTAGAAGTAAAATGTTTTTTAGTGATTTGTTTTGATGTGTAGTTTTTATCATCATCCATAAATGGATCTAGTTATGTATCATAAATATATGATTTAGTTGGAACATGATACTTCATTTCCATCATGATTGTATATAATATGTATAGGGCATGTTTGACCTAAGATGTAGAGATTATGCTATTTGATACCTAGTCTTTTGCATTGAATGAGGGTGCTAAAACAATTTTACCACATTTTTCATGCTTTCACAAATTTCAAGGACATGGATACAAACACCTCCTTAGTTAACTAATAAAAAGTATTATTTATTAGATTAGTTCTAATGATACCCATGATGATGCATTAATGTGCTTTCTATTCTTGTTAGTGTATGTTCTTATTTCTAATAACCATTGCAAGTTTCTAACTAATTCTAAAAATTCTAAATCAAATGACATAATTCATATTTTGATTTTCAACAAAAGAAAGGAAAAAGTGTCATTCATATCTATAAACAAATAAGCAGGTTATTTTTTTCTTAGCGGGTAGCTTAAAAAATGAGATATTTGGAAAATAAGCTAATTTCGGGTTTTATACTTTATATTAAGTTTGTGTGTCCTGATAAGTAGTAATGGTTTATGGGTGCCATAATCACCCCTCAGTGTAAAGTGTTCAATTCTATCAATTTGTCGTTATGTCAAGATTTGGGTCACCAAATGTCCATTGGACCATTAAGGGATATGATAAAATGTAGAGTCCCCACTTTCCCTTAATCTAGTAGTGTAGTTGTGTTTCACCAACACCTCCAGTTGTGTGATACAACTTGTGAAATGTATAAACAAATCTCTCCTCTCCTCATTCATGCATTTGTTCATTTGAGGGTCTAGGAGTTAAGAGAGTCGAGCTATGGTATATGCTCTTCTATTGCACTACCTTAATAATATGCAGAATCAAAAGATGAGTCTTCCTAGAAAAATATCCACCAAGATGTTACAATGTTTTTTAATTTGATGAAAGATTTTCCAAGTTTTTAAAATATTTTATAATTTCGTTCAAAATATTCACCAAGATTTTACAATATCTTATAACTTAGTGAAAGATTCGCCAAGGTTACAAGATTCTATAATAGAATTAAAGATTAGCCAAAAAATTATATATGCATATATTATCTTATTGATAAAATAGCCTTCAAATTTTACTATATTTTAGGGAGATTCGCCTATTTATTATACATATTGGGGGTGTTCTTAAAATTATCCCTGCTCATCACTTCTGGACCGACCAAAAGCTTTGCATCCTTAAGCACCACGTCTACCACTTCCACGTCTTGGTGTACCATGTTGATGCCAAGACATGGTTTTTGCTCTACACTTCTTCACCTCGTAGCACACCGCTAACATCTTAGGAGATTGCAAAATAACAAAGAATTAGAACCTCAGATCCATTTGAACCCCACTTACTCATTAAACCCCAAATTCACACGAGAGTGTTGTCACAACATCATGTTGGATCAAATTAAAACAATACTTATCTCCATCCTCTTCCCCTCGCGAAAGGCCATCAAATTAATTGCCATTACCAGAAGCGTTCAACCCAAAGGATTCCTCATAACTTCACCATCATGCTAGATTCCCAACTGTCTAGTCGCAAGGCTAACTCGTGCATGTCCTTCACCTGCAGGCCCTTGGCTCTGACCTTTATCCGGGCACTAGTATGTAGAGGGGGTTATTAAGACGATATTTGAGACAATATTTGTGTAAATTGTCTCAACTTAAGACAAAAAACAACTTTTTGTCACTTTTCTTAAGTATTGTCTTTAAGCGGTTGTCTTAAACTACTGTCTTAAATTTAACACAGTTTGTCTTAAATTATTGTCTCTATTTAAGACAAAAAAATTGTAATGTTTCAAATATTGTTTTTAAGGGAATGTCTTATTGATTATATTGTCTCTATATTATCGATTTATGATAGGGCGCGGTGGAATTGAACCACCAACATTTTGCACTATATAATCCAAATGCTCTGCCATTGAGTTAGCACCCTTTGAACACTAATGTTAAGGTGAAAATACTATTAATGAAAATAAGCTATACACAAATATGTGAATGGTAGATCATATTGAAAAGCTAAGAATTTTGTTCATTTCCAGAAAAAATGCTTCCTAAATGCTGTGAGACTCTCATTAATCTTTAGAAGCTGGTTATGACATCAGAATTGATGGGTAACTCAACCAATAATTTATTTATAAGATGTTAAGTGAAATGGTATCAACAAAAAAAAATCTAGAAAGTTTTGTGAAATAAAGGATTGTTAATATATATGTATTTTGTTTTCAAAATTATCAAAGAAATTAAATATCTTTGAGATGCCAACTTTTAGATTTGATTTAAAAAAAAAAGGTTAAAAATAAATAAATTATTATTATAATATTTTATCTTAGATTAATTTTCAAATTTACCTCTCAATCTGTTTTAAATTTAAATTATTAATATGACTCTATAATATGCATTTGTATAGAAATGAGTATGTTACTGATATAACTCTACAATAGGTATGTGGAGAGAAATGAACAAAATTAAAGTGTATGGTATGATTTCTTACCTATGCCCTAGTTGGGGGAGTGATAACAACTAGGTGTTGCTTCTTTAATAAAGTCCTCCATCTTTTTTTCCAATTCAGGTTGTTGTTTAAGCTCTTTTAATATTTTGTCCATTGAGAACATATACATGATTAGATACCTGATATACATGAACAAATAAAAGTGTATGGTATACGAGAAATGAACAAAATTAAAGTGTATGGTATGAATACTTACTTGTGCCATATTTGGAAGAGTGATAACAACTGGTTGTTGCTTCTTTCATAAAGTCCTCCATCTCTTTCTTCCATTCAGGGTATTGTTTAAGTTCTTATAATATTTTGTGCACTGAGAACATATACATGATTAGATACTTGATATACATGAACAAAATAAACAAGACGAAAAACATAATATATATACTTAATTGTGTACTTAAAATTTTAATCAATATTTTGAGAAGATAAATAATAATTTTTATTTTTAATTTTTTTAAGAAAATCTAGAGAAATATTTATATATAAAAAAGTTGAGCACAACCATACAAAATATTTGTCATAGTATCAAACTGCTCTGAAGAAAAAAAATTGAAATAACTACACTGATAACTAAAATATAGATGGTTCTTGGATGTTTTTTGCAATAACTTAGACCCATTGTAGGGTAGATTATGACAAACTAACTATTTAACAAAATACAGAAAAACATCTTAAAGTCACGGTGACAAACTGCTTTTTCTTGCCTTCTAGCCCACGAACAGGCTGAATGACCAAGGTTTCTTCCATTGGGTGGTCTCCATGACCTGGTGTTTCCTGGCAGTGGTTGCATTGGTTCATGTTTGTCAATTTCTAGACTTCTTCTTTTATGATATCCACTGTTCCCATCAACTCCCGGAGATCACAGTCATTATCATCAATTCTGGACTTGTGACAACCCATTTGGTTTTCCAAATACTTAACATCTGATGGAACAACCCTGCTTTCCTTGACACTGGTGCATACCATTTCATATATCCAGAGCAGGTGGATTTTAATATCCAACAGAGTTGATTTGATATCGTTTATGTCTGCATTTCCTTGATTATTCTCCATTGAAACTTGAGTGCTGCTTAGTGCTGAAAGTGGAACATAGAGAGAGGAGAGGTCGCGCGAAGGGCCAAGGGGAAGGCCAAAGCAAAAATATTTCCCTTTGAGAAGGACTATAGCAGGAGACCTGAGCGGTAAAATTTCCTCTGAAGACCAAGCGCTAAGAGGGAGCAAGTATGCACCCTTGGTGCTGCCAGAGAACGAAAGGAGAGTCTGCGTAGAATCTCATGCAAGATCCCTTCCACTGAATAAACTTTCAAACGAGAGCCTAATTTCTTCCTTCGGAGAACAAAAACCAAATACAAGTGGCTTGCTGAGCACTTCCTCAATATCACATAAGGTTGTAGGAGCCGGGGGAGAAGTATTCATCCTTCTTTGCGTTTCCATGAAGCGCTCCGACATTCCTTTTCCGTCTTCGGGGAGCCATAGGTCATGACATCTCTTTAATGTCTTCACGTGATCGGTAGTGCCATGTAACCAATGCTGCCGTGTCAATGGACACTTTCCATTCGGGCGTTGGAGGGATGAACAAAGGATGAAGTTGCGGGAAGGCCAAACCATGCACCCCCACCTAAATATTAAGCTAGGGGTCATGCTTTTGGAAGTTGGGTTGACCCCTAATTGAAACTATGCCTAATTTGTTTTTAACCCCTTGATTTGCCAGCTTGTCTGCTATAGTATTATTGCCTCTGAGAATGTGGAAGTAAGTGGCCTGGAGATCTGAGTTGAGGCGGCGAATGCGATCATATATTCTTCTGCAATTGGCGGCGCCACGTTTGTAATCCGTTCTCATTTTCTGAATGACCTGCTTCGAGTCTCAAAAAACAACGAGTTTTGCGATGTTATTCCGCCATGCCAATTTCAGGCCTAGGAGGAGCGAGAGCCATTCCACTTCATTATTGGATTTATGTCATATTCCCGAGGCGAAAGAAGTGACTATATTTCTTCTGGGATCAAAGATTATCCCACCCACACCTGCCTCCTTATTATAATCTTTATTTTTAATTATATAAAACAGATACATAAAATATTTTTTCATAAATTTTATAAAAAACAATTTTAAATTAAAAAATCAATAATTATGAAGATGAAATTTAATGAATACTTATTTATTTAATCTTAGTCACTTATATCGTGATATGTTTTCACATAAAACTAAATATGTTATAAGAATGAGCAATGAAAATGTTGACTCTTCAAATCATAATCAAATTAAAGAGAGTAAGCAGTTTAAGCTCACTACATCATAATCGCTTTCTTCCCTTTCCTACAGGAACAAGAAAGTATCCTTTGATAGCTTCTCGGCTCTGAGCAAAACAATTATGACCGTGACGAATTGAGAGTATCGGACTTGTGAGATCCCAACAACTTATATATTTTTTTTCAGCAATAAGAATCTTCGGATAAATTGGGGCAGCTTCCTTTATGTCTATGCTATCAAGGGTATTTAGACTATTTAATTAAAAAATAATTTCAAAGTTTTTCTTTTACTAATAAAAAGTCATTCAATTAAATCTATCATTTTCCTAAACTTCTTCCCATATTGGAAAAATCATTTTTTTAAAATAAAAATATTAGTGGATCAGTTATTGATTTTGATCTATATTATTAAAAAGAGTAAAAAATCATAAAAATGATTTTGCTATTACGGTAAATTAAAAGTTAGAGTAAATTCCTTACAATTTGGAATGTGTAGTATGGTTTCATATTTTCTATAAAAGAATTGTAATTAATATTATTTAATTTCCTAAGTTGTAATTGTAAGTAATGTTATTTAATTTCTTAAGTTGTAAATTGCTTTGGTAGATTTAGGACACTGAGGACTTGACTCCACTGAACGAATTGGGGCATGAATCCACTAAGGAGAGGTAGAATGGATAGCAAGCTATGCATATCTAAGTTACTTTGATGGATGTCATCCTAAGTGTCGCATACACTTGAAAAAAGTAATTTATTTATTTGATAGCCTAAATAATAATAATAATAAATTGTTGAGTGTCATCCTAGGTTAAAATCGATCATGAGATCAAAACAAGTAAGTTGGAGATTATCGATAAACATATAATACACTTATATATTACTATGGTATTAAAGATGTATCATTATTATTAATATTAACATTATTATAATGACAAGATAAACCATTTTGTATTATATAAAGATAAAATTAATATAGAAAAAATAGTATATATATTTTTTCTCATAAGAAATAATGGTCTTTATTTGGGCAACCGAGACCCTCATTGCTTGTTTAATGGTCTTTTAGTTATTTTATACTGAGTGATCATAGGAAAGGGCATAACCTTTATGAACTCGTAATTTTGGTTTTTGTGTATTTTATGTTGAGAGAGGGGTCTTCGTATTCAAGAAATGGCCAAGATGACCCTATATTATTATTATTCTTATTTATTGTTGTGATTAACTCTGTGATTAGTTAGAAGGCGACCTCATGGAGCCAAACAAATCAATTTTTGTTCTTGTGTGGGAAGAGCGTAAGTTTCACTCTTTTCTTTAACCTTTGTGGCAAGGAAGAAGGGTTTAATGATACTGTTTTATGAAGTCAAAGAAGGTCGCCGCCCTTGTTTATTACAGGATTTGCAATACCTCTTTGTGCACAATAGATTTGCGTTGTGTCGTCAAGCTCTTAGCGAGTTGTGAATATCTTATATTTTATACATGTAATATATCTCAATGTGGGGCTTAAAAGCCTAAATGTAAATTCTTAGCTAACAATTAGGTATTATGTATTGATATAAATACCTTCTCCTCCTAAAAAGAATTCACTCATTATGAAGTTGAATACTTTAATATTTTCTTAAATGTGCAATACTTTAATCTTTTTTAAATTAAAAAGTAGAACACCGAATCTTGTGGTAAAAGACTAGTTATATTGATATTCATATTGAGATGCATTGGAGATTAGGATCTCCACTTATGCAAAGAATGGTGGATGCCAAAAAAAAAATTGTGAAGAAAGGAATTTTATGTGTATTACTTTTAATTATTTAAAATTATAAAGATAAGTTGATTTCATGATTTTATTTAAAAAAAATTCAAGTGTGTGACATAAAAGCATGAATAACTTTATGTCTAAGTTGGAGAGGTTAATTGTTTAAAAACTTTATTTTAAGGATTGAGTGTATTATTAATAGTGTATTTATGACTTAGGTTGCTACAAAGTATTGTGGCACTGGTTAACAAGTTGATAATACGAATATAAGTCATTATGGTTATTAAAACTACCTTGGTCCAATTAAAATCCTAATAAAGGGATGTGGGCATTATCTCAACTTATATGTAAGAGCTTATATATATATCTATATATAATTCCAACTCTACTCGCGATGGGAGAACAAACGTTGGAAGAGAGCCAAACGGTTGGGTGGAAAGTTGATGTCAACTCCTTAGTTGTCAATGGTTTCACAATAGATTGAATCAGTTAAATGTTTCATGATTTACAAGTTCTTATTGTTCAAATATATAGAGTTCATCGATAAGTCTTAACTTTGGAGTAGTTAAAAGAATAAGGTACATGTGTTTAGTATTACATTCATACTTGTACGCTTAAACCTTAGCAATTAAAAAAGAGTTTGTTATGATTATAGTGTTACCCATTGCCGATGCTAGGTGAATGCATGCGTGTCTTATTATCATTAAAAACTAGGTTAATAACTAGGTATTAGATTGTTAAGAGTTGACCAAATGGGCTTTCACATGTTTTAATGGTAATGAGTAGTTGAAACCACTTCATGTTAGATATTAGTTCAAGTGATTTATACGTTTTGTATGAAAGACTAAATCCAAAGGGCAGGTACAAGAGCTTGATTATAAGTAAACAGTGAGACTAACATATGGGTTGGTTTAGATGATGTGAAAAGAATAAATTTTTTTTACCCCATTTCCCTAAAATTTCTGGTGGAAAACTGGGTATGTTACAAATGGTATCAAAGCAAGTTTACAACATTCAGACATAATGGACTCATTTGCATACAAGTATGTTGTGAACTTTGTGAAGAATTGATTATTTGAATATGAGATTCTACGTTTATTTGTTGGCATGCATACAATTAAAAGGATATTGTTTTAATGTCATGATTATCAAGTACATGAATTAGTTTATTTAGAATCATGTGCTTGAATGCATAAAACTAGTTACATAAAATGAAATGCAAAAATAAATGCATCTTACATGCACATTTCCCAATTTTACATGCATATTGTTGAGTACATTGCAAGCTTAAGTACAATTCATTGGAATTATGCTAGAAAGGTTGAATGCATGGTATCAATACTTTGAGTTAAGGAGGTTGAAGAGCAAACATGGTGAAGTAAAGTTAGAAGTAACACCAAAAGCTTATAGAAAATAAAGAATGCATTTTTCTTAAAGTGCACATCAAAGAAAGGCGCATGGAAGTGTAGTTACGAGTAATTTGTCATGAAAGTAATGCATTGAGATTATGCAAAACACTAGTTGTTATATCAAGAGATTATGGACATTGTAAATAACAACTTGTTATTATATTTTGTTGTTTTCTTTATGAGATTATGATGCAAATAATTTTGGGAAAAAATTGTGAGTAAAGTGTGCAGGTACTTAAGGTTGCAAGAAGTACTATTGAATGAGAATCAGTAAAGTAGTCGAAAGCAAAAGATAAATTTCACAATGGAAAACATAACATCTAGATTCTATATGATTTCTTGATTATTATGAAAGGTTAGGAAGATGTTATCATTTGATTCAACAAACACATTTCGGAAAAGAGATAGTTTAGATAACTTGACATGCTGGGAATATAGTTGTTAGAGGTTCTCAAAATTCTACTGAAATACTTGAGTATAGTAACCGTAAAAATATTAGGAATGTTCAGAATTATTAAAAGTTTGGTTTGATGTGGAGTTGGTAAGATCTAGAACATAAGTATGTTCAATGATGATTATGATATTTCATGCATTAAATGTTTCTCAATATATGTCATTATGACTAATTAAATAAAGAGTTGTGAAACTTTTGAGCTAACCAAGGGGGACACCTTGGATTATAAGGCTCTTAAACTTATAAGAAAAATTTCTACACTAAACAGAACAAATTAATGAAAATGAAGTAGAAAATTGGTTTGGTGTTGAGCTTGTTGGGCTCTATAACACCTAATATGTTTAGTCTCATTATGAATAATTACAAGATGTAATAAGATTTGGAAATTGAGACTTAATTTTTAGAATAAACTAAAATATCGAAATGGTTGAACACAAAATATTTATTAATTAAGTATAGTTGTTATAGAGCACCCTGGAGAGGTGTTAGGATTCGAAATATTTGATAAGTTAGTGCATAGTTGTTAGTGAGCATCCTTGTGAGGTGTTAGGCTCTGTTGAGCGCTCTATGAGATTAAAGCCCTAAGAAAAAGAGCTACCAGTGAGCACCCAGAGGAGGTGTTAAGCTTTGAAGCATCTGAAATTTTTGATAAGTTAGTACAGAGTTTCTAGTGAGCACCCTTGTGAGGTGTTAAACTTTGTTGACCGCTCTACGGTATTAAATTCCTGGGCAAAGAGCTATCAGTGAGCACCTAGAGGAGGTGTTAGGCTCTTGAGAAGAACTACCAGAGAGAACCTAGGTGAGGTGTTAGGTTATGTAGTGATATCTTTTGTGATGTTAAGATTTTAGGCTCATAGATATGTGGGCTTCTAGGCCCTGACAACTTCCAAGCTCTGTGTAGGAGATATGCATGAGGGCGGTGAAAAGTCGATGAAGGGTATCGTCATTATATCAAATGAATATTATATAGACAGGTTGAGGAGTTCTTCACATGAACTTGTGGTTTCGTGAGGAGATGACCCTCATGTATATATGTATACCAGAACTTCTGAAAGAATATTTCAACCAAGAAGTTCTTGAACAAAAATACCATACCTTAGGTATGTATGTGAATATTATTTTGGTAATTTATGCATCATGATAAGGAGAATGATGAATCATTGGCGGAAAAGTGATATTTGAAGTGAATCGTTGTATGATAATTGTGATAAAAGGAATGTTTATATGCATTGGTAATGATTTTAATTAATAAATGCTTTAAAACATGTGTAAAAATATATGATTATGAACATGTTATGCTAATTTGATATGATTACTTATCTTTGAACCCAGTGGAATGATAAAGGTTCTTGAGAGGAAGTACCACCATACCAAGGGTATGGATGCAAGAGTGGAATATAGAAAAGTTATGAGCCATGAGATATAAATCCATAGAGATTCTACTTTAGATTATATAAATATATATTTCATATATTAATGACAGATGATGTAGGCACATCTTGAGAGCGAGGCTAAGCTTTTAAGGGTTGTATGAAAGCAACAACAATATGTTGCAAAAAGAAAATATGCTTTTCTTGATTTGAAAATTTATATGTATGCCTATGTTTTATATAAATGTTGGAAACAACTTGTTTTGTTTGTGAAAAGAATAGGTTGAGAAAAACAAGAACTTGAAGATACCAAAAGGAATGCCAAGAAAAGAAAAGACACATGAAGCTGAATATTAAAAGGAAAATGTATGTTGAATACCAAAGCTTGAAAGATGTTAACACCGAGGATGGTGTACATTTAAGGGGGGGAGTACTGTAATGTCCCCGATAAAAGTACTGTAAGTAATGTTATTTAATTTCCTAAGTTGTAAATTGCTTTGATAGATTTAGGAGACTAAGGACTTGACTCGACTGATCGAATTGGGCCATGAATCCACTAAGGAGAGGTAGAATGGATAGAAAGCTATGAGGATCTAAGTTACTTTGATGGATGTCATCCTAGGTGTCGCGGGCACTTGAAGAAAGTAATTTATTTATTTGATAGCCTAGGTTAAAATCGGTCATGAGATCAAAACAAGTAAGTTAGAGATTATCGGTAAGCACATAGTGGATCATTCAAGAATGCCTTCATTTAGCGAAAAGTCACAGCCACAATATCTTTTTTCTCAAACTTTATCTCCAGAAGGCCTTTGACAGACTGGACTGGTTGTATCTTAGACTCATTCTTATTAAAATTGGGTTGTCTGTTAATATTATAGAATGGATCATAGCATGTATATCTCCTGTGCACTTCACGGTATTGATCAATGGAACCTCGACTAAATACTTTAAGGGAAGTAGAGGCATAAGACAAGGGTGCCCATTGTCCCCCTATCTGTTTATCCTTGCGATGGAGGGGCTTAGTCTTCTTATCCGACAGGTAAAATCTCAAAAAAGTTTCATTGGGATCAAGATAGCTAGAGAAGTATTCATTTCTCACATTCTCTTCGTCGATGATGTCTTCATCACTGGTAGAGATTCAAAAGAGGAATGGACCATCCTTCAAGGAATTCTACTGCTCTTCTACAAGGCGTCAGGTATGGTTGTTAGTGAAAACAAGTCTACTATTTATTATCTTAGCAGAGATTCATTGTCAAAGGATTTCCTAGTCAATCTTTTCCATTTTCAAGCTGAAAAGCTTGAAGAAGGCTTCAATTATCTGGGTTTCCATCTGAAACCAGATGGTTAGAACAAAAGGGGCTGAGAATGGATTCTTCAAAGGTTTCAAAGGAAAATTAGCAAGTGGACCTTTTGACATCTCTCATTGGCCGGAAGGCTTGTATTGATCTCGTTGGTGGTGCAATGAATCCTAGTCTATTGGTTCTCACTATTCAAGATCCCTTGCTTTATTATCGATCGGATGAGAAACTTGATGTTTCATTTCCTGTGGTTGGGGGATTTGGAAACAAAAAAGTTTCATTTGGCCTCCTAGAAATGTCTTTCTAAGCCTCGTGGTTTAGGAGGCTGGGGAATTAAACATTTAGAAAATTTTAATCTTTCCCTATGCGCTAAATCACTGTGGCGTTGTTTGTTTTGTTTTGGGTTATGGGGGAAGTTGGTAAAAGCCAAAGACTTACAAGGACTGGATTTGGTTTATTGGTTCAGGGGAACTATTGCACAAAGGTCTGTTAGATCGACTGTCTAGAGAAGTTTTTCTCTTTGTATTCCGCTGATTACGAGAGATATTGTTTGGAAAGTAGGGAGGGGTGTTCAAATCTACCTTGGCATCGACCCTATATGTGGTCTCGGTGGCGATTATGTCTTGAAGAAGGAACTTATTAAAGTACTCCACCAAAAGAATTTATTTGTCTTGAAACAGGTGCAGGGAAACCTTGAAAACTCTGATTGGGCTCATTCATCCTTATTGGGGCTCTCTGGTGATTTGGAAACACACTAGGATAGGTATGTATTTTTTCTCAATCAAGGAAACATTATGTTGGGTACAGATGCTGACACATTCATTTGGTCTCTAAATTCCATGGATGGCTCGGTGTCTGCCTCCCTGGCTTATAGTTCCCTTTTTTCCGACGAACTCACTAGCAGAGTTCAATGGTGGACCAATTGGCTGTGGAAAAGCCATCTCCCTCTTAAGATAAAACTGTTTGTCTAGCTATGTTTGAAAAATAAAGTCTTATCATGGGACAACCTTTAGAAAAGAGGTTTCTATCGACTGGGTAGATGCACCTTTTGTTGTTATGATCTTGAGACGGTTGCCCATCTCTTTGGTAGTTGTAATTTTTTTAAAGAGATTTGGGCTCATTTAATGAATTACTTCCAGCTCAACTTTAGATGGGATGGTACCTCCTTGAAGGATAATTTGAATTGTTGGTACAGGAGGAGATTTGAAGTTAAAAAACTTCTATTCTTTGTTCTCTAGAAAGTGTGGAAGGACAGGAATAGGGCAATCTTTGCTCTGTAGGAATTGAGGATTGAGGTCATTCTCCTGAGGATTATCTCATCTGATTCTGAGTGGATCAACCTCTCGACAAAAGGCTCTCCAAAGGTAAAGTTGTACCCTACTCTTCCCTTCGATTATATGGTAGGTTTCTTCGATAGAGCGACCTTGAAGGGTCTTTGTGGAACAAGTTTGCTTATTAAGCTGGGAAGGAATACTACTCTAAAGGGTTGGATGAAAGCTGGAGTTGGCTCCAATACTAGTGCAGAGTTAATGGATTTATGGGGACTGCTCTATCTAGCCATAAGTTGGGGCCTGACTACTTTTCAAGTCCTAGGGGATTCACATGTGGTGGTTAATTGGGATTTTGGTAAAGCACAACAACGATCTATGGTGTTGCTTCATTGGTTGGAAAATACCAAGGTTTTGTTGGAACAACTCACCTTCGTCTCTTTTCAGCACATTTCCAGAGTTTATAACGGGGTAGCTGATATTTTATCAAAGAGGGAGCTAGGCCCTCTTGACGGTTTCATTTTCTATAACGTTTTCTATAAAGGAAAGCTCCACATAACAAGGAGTATGAAAGTTTTCTAAATCTCGTTCTGGTGAAGCTCTATTTCATGAGTTTTTCCTGTTGATAGAACTCTAGCGATGATAGTTCACTGTTTACGAAGCAAGTCTATTGGTGAGTAGCTTCGACAGTTCTAGACCTCTGTCCAACTGATCGGTTATAGACTCTGCTTGGTTGTTCGGGTTGTTTCATTCTGATCGGTTATCACTTGCTCTCTTTGGGTTGTAAGAGCTGTTCACTCAGACCATTTCTATTTTCTCTATGAAGTGGCTGTTACTAGCATTGTAGCTGAAACTTCCTGGCTTGATTGTCAATTGCCTGTTCTATTAGTCTATCTGATACATGAATGCGATATTATGACTCTGCCTGACTGCATTGTCGATACATTCTGTTCAGGAATGTATTTTGATATTTGGAAGACGCTGAAGTCTCAGCGTAGTGTTTATTGTACTTTTGATATGGTTTTTTAATAAAAACTATTTTTTCGTGCTGTTAAAAAAAACTATTTTAGTCATCTTTATATATGACTAAAGATGCATCATTATTATTAATATTAACATTATTATAATTGCAAGATAGAACATTTTGTATTATAAAAATATAAAATTAATATAGAAAGAATATATATATTGAGAATTGTTTATATATAATTATTTGGAGGCATAATGGCATGGTTCATTTATATGAAAATAAATGTGGCATTTTGGGCCATTTAGATGAACCAACCTATTATAACAAAATATATATGGCCATAATTTCTTAATGATATATAATAATAAGAAGTTTGTGAAATCTCTTCTATTTATATTTAATGTCTATTATGTAACGACCACAAACAACTTAATTAAGAATAAAATAACCATTTTTCTTTTAGGAGAAACTTAGGGTTCTTCTTGTTGTTCTTCTCAGTGGAGGAAAAAAGAGGAAGGTAGCTCTCTATTGTGATGAGGGAACCGTGCAGTTGGAGAGGAGACTTTGTGTGGAAGGGAGATAGAAAAAAACGTATGGGCTATAGAAGAATGGACTTGGATTACTCTTTGGAAGATTCACAAATTTTAGCTTTCGCTGAAGTTATGCCCAATACTA
The DNA here is from genome assembly GCA_001517045.1 of Pseudotsuga menziesii. NCBI lineage: Eukaryota > Viridiplantae > Streptophyta > Pinopsida > Pinales > Pinaceae > Pseudotsuga > Pseudotsuga menziesii. The sequence goes on along the minus strand of LPNX010850093.1, from coordinate 110,092 downwards.
CTTCCAAAAAATGAAAAGCAACCTGAAAAAATAGGCCTAAATCTTCAATCAATACTTTGTTTTGTTTTTATAATACTATTTGTCTACAAAATATGAGACCTCCCTTAAAGATAGACTCCAGTTCAATTATTTTATTCTTTTAACAAGAGTTCACTCATTATGAGAGTTGAATACTTTATCCTCTTAACAAGAGTTCACTCATTATGAGAGTGGAATACTTTAATCTTTTCTTTAAGAGTCCAATGCTTTATTTTATAAATTGAAAAGTAGAACACTAAATCTTGTGGTAAAAGACTAGTTTGTGCAGATATTCATATTGAAATGCATTGGAGATTAGGATCTCCATTTATGATCTTATGCAAAGAGTGGTGGATGCCCATAAACAATTGTGAAGAAAGGAATTTTATGTGTATTACTTTTAATTATAAAGATAAAGTGAATTTTATGATTTTACTTTAAAGGAATTTAAGTGTGTGACATAAAAGCATGAATAAATTTATGTCTAAGTGGGAGAGGTTAATTGTTTAAAAACTTTATTTTAAGGATTGAGTGTATTATTAGTAGCGCATTTATAACTCAGGTTGCTACAAAGTATTGTGGCAATGATTAACAAGTTGATAATAAGAATATAAGACATTATGGTTATTAAAACTACCTTGGTCCAATTAAAATCTTAATAAAGGGGCGTGGGCATTGTCTCAAGTCATATGCAAGAGCATGCATATATATATATATATATATATATATATATATATATATATATATATAATGCCAACTCTACTCCAGTGGATTTATGCCAACCTATCGATGAGACACCAAACGTCGATAGAGAGCCAAATGGTTGGGTGGAAAATCGAAGTCAAGTCCCCAATTGTCAATGGTTTCACAATATATTGAATCAGTTAAATGTTCCATGATTGATAAGTTCTTATTGTTCAGATATATAGAGTTCATTGATAAGTCTTAACTTTATAGTAGTTAAAAGAATAAGTTACATGTGTTTAGTATTACATTCATAGTTGTATGATTAAACCTTAGAAAATTAAAAAGAGTTTGTTATGATTATACTGTTATCCATTTTCGATGCTAGGTGAATGCATGTGTGTCTTATTATCATTAGAAAAGAGGTTAATAACTAAGTATTAGATTGGTAAGAGTTGACCAAATGAGCTTTCACATGTTTTAATGGTAGTGAGTAGTTGAAACCACTTCATGTTAGATATTAGTTCAAGTGATTTATATGTTTTGTATGAAAGACTAAATCCAAAGGGTAGGTACAAGAGCTTGATGATAAGTAATCAGTGAGACTAACATATGGGTTGGTTTAGATGATGTGAAAATAATACTTTTTTTTACCCCATTTCCCCAAAATTCCTTGTTGGAAAATTGGGTATGTTACATTTTCAACATCTCCACATATTTTCCAAAAACTATTTGGTCCGTCTATCCAAGTGAGAAGCATTCAAAGCCCAAGTCTTTCTTCGAGAACACATCGCACCAAAACTAACTGATGCAGGGCATTGCAACAAAACATCCAACACCTATACATGTAAAAGATAACTAAATAAATAAAACAAAAAAAATCATTCACTAAATTCTTAAGCTTAAATATTTGAATGAGCATGAAATCATTTTTTATAGTTTCAAATCAAACATAATTATACTCACACGAACATAGCATTAGCTAAATATATACTAAAAAAAGCAACAAATTATGGATTATACTCACACGAACATAGGATTATATATGTTTCTTCTGTTAGGTGTATAGAGAGGGCCCTGCCATCCCACTCCCATTCCCTTTCATGGCTGAAAAAGCTTCATGCAATATTTCAAACTTTTTCAACTCAAGTATAAAAATTAGTTTTAGCTATAGAAAAATAGCAAGTTCAAAAAAGAAAAACTAAAAGCAATTTTCAAAAACTTAAAAAAACCATTTTAAATTAGATTCCAATTTTGTTATAAAATTTTCTTAAATTAAATGTTGATTATATTTTAAAATTGTCTTAAATATATAAAACATTTAAAACATATTCAAATTAAAGGCAATAGATTAATATTGTCTCAGACAACCCCAACTTATAATAGTGGTAACTTTGAAATCCATGTTGAGAGATTAAAAATGACATTGACATAACTTGTAATTTTATATTTTAATAAATTTACATCTATAAAATTTTGCATAAGATATGAAGGGCATTGATAGTCAACACATTTTTATTCCAAAGGTAACATCAACTTGAAAGTCCAGACATGTTCCCTAGTTCAAATATCTTGAAAATTTTAATTCCCATAAATTTAGGCAGTTAAATAATTTAAATTTAACACAGTTGTTTATGGATTTTTGGAGGCGTTGAGTAAATTCAAATACTTCAAAATCTATAAAATTATTAAAAAAAAGACTACCACTTTCATCTATAAAATTATAAAATTATATTCAGTATTCATATTTTTACCAAATTTATCAGCAGAACTTCAATAAATCCTAACTATTTTACTTCTACCAGAACTTCAATAAATCCTAACTATTTTACTTCTACCAAATTTATCATCAGAATTTCATTAAATCTAACCATTTTAAATAAACATTATCCTACTAAAATACAAAATGTCAAATGTATTAATCTTGAAAAGAGGCTCACCCAAATATCGTGATGAATCAAGGAATCTGAAATGACAATTGCATATAATGAATAGACACATTACATTCGAACATGAGTCATTTCAAAGTTATCTCCCCTTCTAGAAGGAGAAGGGTCCAATAAAGTAAATAAAACAACGTAACAATGGTTCAATTTTCGTAAAGCTCATTGATTACAAAATGTAGTCATATTTTTGGACTCCCATACTCAGCACACTCTAAAAACAAATAAAAATAAAAATAAATAAATAATAACAAATAAAGGCATCTATTAATAAACATAAATAAATAATAACAAATAAAGGCATCTATCTTGAATAGACATTACATCAAAATATTTAATCATTTCAAATGCGGTCCACTGAGATGGCGAAAAATACTCTACATGCTGTAGAGCATTAAATGCGACGGTGGTTGCACTGTCCGCCGTCGGATCCTTTCCAAAGCAAGATCCAACGGCGGACAGTGCGACCGCCGTCGCATTTAATGCTCTACAGCATGTAGAGTATTTGTCGCCCACTGAGATAAGGTAATAATGCTCCAATTTTTTTCCAAGGTTCATTGATTGCAAAAAGTAGTCATTTATTATGCTAAAAAGACAAATAAAATTCAACATGTAATGCCAATCATGAATGGAGATGTTACATTAAAACATTTATTCATTTCATAGTTATCTTCCCTTTCAGAAGGAAAAACTCCATTTAAGTAAAATTAAAATTATCTTTTAAATTTTTTAATAAAAGATGTAATTAATAAGCACCATACAAATTCTCTTTAAGAAATGTATCTGAAGATTGGAGTTGTTGGATCTCTCATCTAACAAATCCAATCTCATAGGCACATTCCTCCTTTTGAGGAGTGAGCATACTCTCTCTTAAGAGGATTGTGCTGGAGCTTAAGTTTCGCCAGAAAGGAAAATGGTACACAATTTTCTCCACTTTTAACGTCTATATACTTATTTTAACCCTTATATACCTATTTTATTTTATTTATTGAGGGGGAAGATGTGTCGATGGCTTCATAACTTCGAATGATCCTGATGATGGGTTGAGGGTCCACCCGAAACACGTCGGTCACTTCTGAATTTCTACACAGTGCAAATCCATAAGATTGCACACAATAATCAAATCATCTATAATTATAAACACAACAACCTCTTTAACACACCCTGAAATGAGTAGATTGGAATTTGAAAAAGAAGAAGAGGGGAAAATAGGGGATGATAAATAAAGTCCCATTGATTTGTCAATCCTTGGTGACATGCATATCTCCATCCCCCTCTACAAAAATTGATATTATTGGAGCATGCATAATAGATGGGAGGAGCGACATGCTCCATTCTTCGCAAATCATTATAAATGATAAACGATTCACGAGGCTTCAAAAAAGGGCTTTATCAACACTGGAAGTCATATAAATTGCATTTAGCTTGTCAACACAGTTGTACATGTTAATTATGCTTACCACTGATTTCAAGAACCTCTTGTTGTTTCTCACAAATGACTAATAATGGTACTTGTAGGTAAAAAAAGAAAGTTGAAAAGGAGATCCACGAAATCCTTGTCTGCCTCTACATAGAGAATCCATTGATTTTTCTTGTTTATAAGAAAGCCTTACATTCATGCTCCAATTAGCACTAGTGTTGTCCTCTTCCATTGTAATACCTAATGCCCGAGTCAATACAAGGCCACATAGAAAAGTCCATAATCAATGTTTATCCTCATGCTCTTCTTTTATTTTATAATTTTCACATTACTAAACATATGTACGTTGCCTCCTCGGCTAAGAAAAGTAGCGGTGTCTCTGCTTTGATTTTGTATTTTCCTTGGTTTTGCTAACATATGTAGGATGCCTCTATGCCTGCAGGTACCCAACGTGACGCATGCAATAAGGAGACAAAACACTAAGTTTAAGAAAGTCATGCATTTTGTGGACTCATTCAACTCACTAAAAGAAACACCAATTTTATGCAAGGCACTCATTTCGATGCATAGGGAAAAAATCCTTATGCGACTCAAAGATCCTCAAAGACACTTTCCTTTCTTTTTATTAAATAACTAGAAATTGTACCTAAGGGTGCAATAAAAGAACATCGTGTTGCAAGCTAAGCAAGGAGATGTGGACATTTACAACAAGAAAGACAATTTGGTTTGGAAGTTCACTAATATTTGTAGGTTTTTGTGTAACGACAAACCTTACATGGTATGAAAGCGTTGGCATAGGTTCAATTCCCTCGCGTTATGTTGGAAGGGGTGTGTTGGACTAACTACGACAACTCTGGGAATTGATTTTGTGGACTAACCACCACCATGATCCATCACTATAAATCTCATTAAGAATTAATTACAAGGTTAATTTGAAAATTCCATGTTTTCTTACTCACATTTTTAATTACAAAGTTATTTCCCTTATGCCAATTCATTTAAATAAAATGCCATGTTTTCTTTCTTAAGTATATGTAAATAGAGCCATGCAAATTCTCTTGGGTGGAGAGTGAAGATTACATTATATACTCGAAGTTCCAAAAATATGCATAGTAAAAATATAATTGTATACATCTAACTATAGGCTACATGATTGCAAAACCATCCAAATTTACACTAATAAAATGTATATAAAATGATGTGTCTCTCCATATGTTTCCTCACATATATATCTTTGATAATTCAAAGTTATGATATGCAATAGGTATCCAACTAATATCCCATCCACAATCCCCAAATTTAATAAGACTTCTGCTATGCATTGAAATTTTTAAACCCAACATTTAATTATACCCAATGCCAATTAACTATTCCATCACTTAATACAATACCTAAATAATGTCATATGAGTATCACGACTAAACAAAGGTCTAGAAACCATTGTAGGTGCGTATAACTATGGGTGAATGATACAGGGAGAGGCAATTACTCAACCAATTGACCACCAAAATAACAAAATTGAATTAAGTGCTATAGTCATTGAAATGTGGGCGATTTCACGTGGCACATCAGAATTGTCGTGATATTTTGAAAATAATTGTTAATAGCATGAGGACACTGCTTTAGAATGAATTTCGGAGATTACTGTATTGAACAGGTAATGCGATATTGAAAGACGACGCTAAGCTTAGAGGATACGAGCCCTCCTCAATCCATTTCCAGTCCACCCTACCCTTCTCTGTCTCTCCACATGGCAACACTCTCCCACTCCACCTACCACCTTCCAGCTCCTCCCAAGTCTCCTTATCCTGTCGGTTCCTACCAGAGGCACCTCCATCCGTCTCCCAAGGCAGCTTCTCTTGTCCACCCACGAGCTCCTTCGTCGATCGCCCGTCCAATGGTATGACGGAGAGCCCACTGAGAAGAACAGATTTGCATGCATGCAGCCACGTGAGTTCTATGCACGCCCTCTTCCCACAGTCCCCACGGAGGGTGCCCACTACCCATCCCATAAGGAAAGACAGTCCCTCCTAGCACGTGAAGGCCATTCTGCAGGTTGGAGCGCCTGTGATCTCAGCATGTCCCAAGCCAGCTGAGTGCCAAGTCCTCCCTATTCGCCGAAAGGAAGTAAACATTTTTATTTTGTGTTTGCCTGAAGATTTCACCGCGAGATTCTAAAGAGGTTGAGGGCTAAGAAGGGACGTGAATGTGAAAGAAGGTTTGATTGCAGGAAATGGGAGTCCTTGGTTCCTGGAATATATTGTTCATAAATATATTTTTTAGGTCTGAGTTCTTTTCTTCCAAATTCTAACGCCATGCCAGCGATGTGATACTAAAAAGGGATTCATGGATTTCCTCTAACGATTCCTTGAAACATTTGGACAACATATTTGCATCGATGTAAGCCTTTTGAGATTTAACTTGGATCACAACAGTGCCAGCATAACTCAGAACGCACACTCCCAGCGCCTGCAAATAAGAATTTATTAACCAAATAAATTTTGCAATTCAATAAACATGTTTATTGAAATGGAGAACTCTTTCAGTTTTATGAATGAAAAATGAAAAATAATGGTGACAAGAATTTAAGGGCTATCTTTATCTTGATTGCTGATTTTCTCTATCTAACTGATAAAGAGCAGAGTCTTTCCTTCTTCCAACTGGCAAGAAGCAAAATCAACTGTTGACTTTGCTCCTTGCCGGTTGGAGGGTTGATAAAGGGACTCTGCTCCTTGCCCATTGGAGGTTTGAAAAAGGGAATCAACAATAGTTGGTCATTGTCGGTTGGAGGTTTGATAAAGGGACTCTGCTCCTTTCCCATTGGAGGTTTGAAAAAGGGAATCATCAATAGTTGTTCATTGAATGTTTGATAGAAAGAATCAGCAATTGAGATAATCTCACTGGAATATAAGTAGCATATTTACTCACTTGAGGGACACCAGATATTAAGAACGAAAAGCTTTTTATTGGGTTCCCATCGACTACTACCTTTTCCATTGGGCCAATCATATTTGATATCCCCATCGTTGTATTGGCAATTGTTGGAATATAATAAACCCACCCATAAAATAATTAATCATTATTTGATTAATTTCCTACCCACTAGCTTAGATAGTTGGCATCCACTTGCACCTTAGAGTCAACACTTGCCATCTATATCCTAGGAATGGTTTATTTCTGATTCTGGGTTGATCTTGACCACTTTATATCCATCCAGAATTGGTAACTACGCTTTATAGCAGAATCTGCTTTTTTCTGCTTTATCTTGCTTTTCTATGGATAAGGTAAAGCTAGTCAACTAGGAAATTGGCAGCTTTTGTTGCCAACCCATCCTCCATTATTTTCTCTCCATATTCTAGGATTAACAAGTCTTTCCTTCACTCATCATCACTCACACATGCTATTGCTAATTCATGAGGTGCTTGGTAGATTGGGAAAGTACTTTAGTCAACTATGGGGTTTATCATAATTAGTAAGCCTGCTTTATGAGCTAGCTTGTGTTGTCTTCATGCAACTCCTTTTTCCTTTATAAGGATGTATTACCTATGTAATAATATCAATTATCATTTATTGATCATTCATTAATGTGTGTTCATTAATTCTTCTTCTTCTCTCCTTATGCTAATTCTCTACAATTCTATGTGAGGTTAATTGTGTGCCTAGATCCTTAGCCTGTTTATGAAATTCCTTATGCCATCAAGGCTTTAGAATTTCTACAGCAATAGTATTGTATATATATCTCAAAATTACCTATATCACAGTGAACATTATGAAACTGTAACTTTCAATCGATCGTTGCACTGGTAACAACATTTTATAAATATGTAGAATTCCATGTATCATGCTTAGGCTTAAGAAGTGGTAACTTTTAATCAATTTGAGTTTTTTGGTAATTGGAATTTTAAACATACGTACCTGAGGTCCTTTCAACCTTGTGAGATATCCCAGTAGTTTGGAATTCATAAAAATTCCTAAAGATATTTTATATTTGTCCATGATTTGCTTTGCCATTCTGACAAACTCCATAGGATTATCCACCTTTTTCATTATAGGTATCCGTAGAGGTAGAAATCCAACGTGATTGAAGTGGTGTAAAGTTGTATGGAAATCAAGTGAAAGCATAAAGATGGAGGGCATAAATAATTATTGAATGGTGTGTAAAATTGGGTGGAAATTCACTTAAAGTATATAGATATGGTTGACTAGTAACATACGATAGAATTTTGTAATCCATAACATTTGGTAGTCCCTGGGCTAGGAGTCCGCAATATTGAAAGAGAAAATCCATAACATTTGGCAGTCCCTGGGCTAGGCGTCTGTGATATTGAAAGAGGAAATCCATAACATTTGGTAGTCCCTGGGCTAGGTGTCTGCGATATTGAAAGATGAAATCCATAACATTTGACAGTCCCTGGGCAAGGCATCTGTGATTCAATATCAGTTCAAAATTTTAGAATGTGTTGGTTTTATGTTAACACGCTCAAAGACAATGTAGTTCGCTTAGATCTTGACACAATGTATATTCATGCATGCATAACATGTGGAAAGAAGGGCTTTACATCGCGTTCTGCAACAGTTTTTTTTTTGAAAAATTGTGCTTTTGCATTGACACATTACTTCATGTTATCGCTAGGTGGCCTGCATCTGGTAAAGACTAACCTCTATATTACCAATTGGTTAGAAAGGAATAACGATCTGTAGCTAACGTTGTGACTTGGGATGGCTGGGGTTGTGCACGACAGGTTTATATCAGAAGACTCAAGTACCGCTGGAGCTAGAAATCGTGTAGAATGCATGAATAATCTAGATTTTTACACTGGATTATCAAGAGCGTGGGGATACAGGATTGCAACGCAAAAGCTTAGATTTGGAAACTGAAAGCTGTTATTGTACTAAAAAATTGAAGGAAGGATACTTTTGGAGGGAATTCAGACATGCAATACTATCCGGAGTGAAATCAAAGCTAAAGTTGAGGCTTGTGATGCTAAACCAAGTAGGGAGCAGCTGTGATGGCGAAGAGAGGTCGCTGAGAGCTCTTCGACCAAGTTTTTTTTTATTTCACCAGGTGGTAGGCTAAACCAGACCTGAATTGAAGTGTTATAGGTCCGACCTACATTAATGGTCACTGGAGACTGAATTCATAAAAAAGGTAGTTGTAGAAAAATATATGACCAGATCTAATAGAACACAGTCTAATGACTGTGAAGTCCCTCAATGACATAGTCCAATGAAGAATTCAAGGCCTCTACATGTGTCAGGGAGTGCAATAGAAATATTCTAGCAAGATGAATCATAGGTAAATATAAATTCATTGTTCACAGGTAAAAATAAAGTCTTTGTTCACAAGTAAATAGGTTAATATCGCCATATGTAAATATATATAATTTATGGTACACTGCAACAATTAATCTTCCCCAAGCTGGTATAATAAGTCTGGCATGATGAATTTCTGACGAAAGAATGAAAATTAGTGAAGAAATTGGCATAAGAAAGATCATATTTTATATTGAAAAAAAAAGTTTTTTTCATGGAATGGAAGAGTTTTCTTGTCAATGTAAATACTTTGTTTAGCGATATAGATTTCGTTTCAGCTGGTTTAGATGTTGTCTATAGGCCTTGAGTTGCTCTATTTTTTACAATGAAATGATTTTACTTGTTGTAAACTGGATAGTAAACTCATGTTATAACAGAACCGACTTGCTATAAAACAATATAGCAAGCCAAGCTAGAAAGAATACCTGATAACACTGCTTCCTCTAATTCTTTAGTAGACCTTTCCAGGTTAATGTATTCAATGGTAAGAATAAACTTTCCACCTGTTGTTATAGTCGCCTTTTCTATTCTTGCACCAACAACATCACATTGTAGTTATGTTGGAGCACAAAATTTGTCTTTCACAATGGCATAATTATATATAGAATGAATGACTGGAAGAAATACAACATACAAGGATAGAAATACAAGCCATAGAAATTTCATGAATAACTACAATATACAAGCCATAGAAATTTCATGAATAACTACAATATAGCTAGGCTCGGGTGGAAAGTATTACCTCAGAAGACTGGCATATGCATATGTAGAGTGATGGCCGGATTAAGCATCCCAATAATGAATATATATGGCTGAATTAAGCATCCCAATAATGAATATATAAGCAGGAAAAAATGATTTAAACATAGTCAGTCAGTCTACCTTGCATTGAATGCAGGTTGATTTAAACATAGTCTATCGGTCTACCTCACATTCAATGCAGGTTGGTGCATTCATATAAATGCTTGGATAAGTATTAATCTTGTGTGTATTTCTCTTGCGTGTAAGAGAGCAGGTGCCAGTTTAAATGGCCATCCTTTCAATTAACAGAAATTCTAGGTAGCAGATGAAGATCAACGAGGCAGAAGATCAAGATCAACGAGGAAGATGACCCCACTCGTCGGATGAAAGCATCCTAAGGATGAAAAAAAAAACATTAAATTCGGAGAGTCGACTCCCACTTGTTGAAACGCCTTACGACGTAATTAACTTCAATTAAATATGTATAAATAAACATTAAATTAACCTATTTATATTATATGAAATGACGTACTAATGATTTTTCTCTTAGTATATTTTTATATAAATAAAAATTCTTTCTTATCAAAGTTAAATTCACTTTTTGAATTCACTGTCTCTTCACTTTCTCTCAAGGAACGATCATAGAGTGAGGACCTTTTGAGTTGGGTTCTATTCTAACTTTGATTAAATTTGATTCCATTTTATCTTGCAAAACTTGGAATTCTCGTTCCTATCTTCCAAGAAAAATGGAAGAGTTTACCATTATAAGCAAAGTTGTATAACAAATAATAAGCTTAAGCATATCTTAGAATTTTAAAAACTATTTCAAAGCATCAACCGTTTTTTTTAATAGTAACCATGAAAATATTGTATTAATAAAAAGTTGTAGTTAAACAGGCTTTCAAAAAGAGGTGGTCTGAGACCTGCAAGGTTCTAGAAAAACCAAAATGACAGAAATATTCATGCTGATAGCTAAAGTCTTGAGCTTGCTTCTATGCCTAGTAAGACTTCTAAATCCCCTCGAGGGGTATAAACAAACAAAAACTCCTAAAACAAGAATACAAAAAAACATGAAATACCCATGAGACTAGGCTTGATCCTTCTGCTTTCCTTTTTGTTCTTTGACAGGATGCTCCATAGAGGCGTCCTCCATTGCTTGGTATTTGTTCTAATTGTCCTGGATGAAGCTACTCTGGTTCATGTTTACAAATTTTTTCAAGTCATCCTTCATGTAGCCTATATTTCCCATAATCTTGTACATGTCACAGTAGTTATCTTCTATTCGGGTGTCCTGGTTTTTTATTTTCCGAACCATCAAGTTCATTGTTTTGCTGCTTTCTTCCATGTTTCTATTAATTATGTCATATAACCATCTCATATTTTTCTTGAGATCCTTGAGGGAGTTCTGGATATCTTCCAAAGTAGCACCTTTACCTGCCATTTCGTCCTAAAGAGTTGCGAACTCTGACTGATGCAAGCACTCAGGTCCTGAGAAACTTATTGTGTCCATGAGGGGGGAGCAAGATCCTTCAATGGACATCTAAGCTTCCAATATGTTCGCAAGTGGACCAGACACTATCTCGACAACGTTCTTAATCCTGCTAGAAGCTGAGAGCCTCGAACTAATCGCAGCTCTACCTGCAACTATGCTAGGGTCTACACAAACAAACACCTTCTCTTTCCAAATAAGAACTTTCCCTAGCTTGTCATATATTTGATCATAAGTAAAAAATAGGTCACCCTCGTTAAAGGCATGAGGTTGGACAAATTTATCATACTGCACCTTGACGCATTTCTTGTGTGCCTCATTAGCCAAGGCAACATCTCTCCTAGTTTCGTTGAGGTTTTTCAAGTATAAAAATCTCTCTTCCTCTATTGAAGTGTCTGGGAGAAGTTCAACGACAAGTTTCAAAGATGGAATCTAACATTGAATCGGAAAAATAGCTTCGAGTCCATAGATAAGCTGGAAAGGTGTGAAACCAATAGTTGTTTTCACTAAAGTCCTGTAAGCCCAAAGAGCGGAGAAAAGGGTATGGTTCCAGTTGGATTTATGGTCTCCAACCATACGACGAAGCATCATTTTCAAAACTTTGTTAATGGCCTCTACCTGACCATTAGCTTGTGGATCATAGGGCGTAGAGTTTTTATGGAGAAACCCTAGCTTGGCACTTAGTTCCTCCATCATTTGATTACGGAAATGTGATCCGTGATCAGTAACTATGGACTATGGGACTTTGAATCTAGCTATGACATGATTGAACAGAAAGAGAGCGTAAATCTTACCATATTCTACATATGTAGGCATGGCCTCAGCCCACTTTGTAAAATAGTCAACGGCTACGATGATGTAACCTTGCCCCTCGACTGAGGTAGGATTACAATGCATATAATCGATCCCCCATTTGGAAAATGGGCCAATGACAATGATGGGGTGTAGTGAAGTAGTATGAGTGCACTTTTTTGTATAAAAATGTTGACAAGGTGGGCATTTCTTAATAGCCTTGTGGCAATCTTTAAAGACTGAAGGCCAGAAATATCCAGCGCGAAGGATTTTCTTGGCTATATCCATCCTAGATAAATGACCACCACATGCTCCAGAGTGGAAATCATTCAACACTTGTCCAGCTTCCTCATGGGTGAGGCATTGTCAAAGAATAGAATTGATCCGACATCTATAAGAGGTGTCATTCAAGATGAGGTAGTATTTTGCGTGGTGACAGATACGGTGGTGATCGTCATGGGATAGATTTGGAAGAAATATTTGTGTTTGGAGATAAATGAGAAAATCTCCATACCATGGGTCAGTAGTGCTTATCAAGAAAGAGGAATTCATCCAGAAATGAATCACTGGGCTCAGATTCCATCAGCATAGGAAAGATCACACATGAGCTCGACGAAGACCAAGGATTTCTTTGATGTGGCTTTTGGCAAATTCCAGATCAAACTCTTGTAGTATGACTATCCATCGAGAGTACTTGCCCCCAAGAACCTGACGAGTCAGGATGTAATATATAGGGTTCTGGTCTGCCAATACACTGGTTGTGCGGAGAAAAATATAGTGATGAAATTTTTGAACAGCAATGACCATGACCAATGCTAATTTCTCCATGCATGAATATCAGGTTTTAGAATCCATAAGATTCTTACTAGCATAGTAAATCACGTGCTTCTGACCATCATGATTTTCCTGCACCAAAACCATAGCGATGGTAGTAGTGGAGGTAGCAATATATAAGAGACAATCCTTTGAATAATCGGGGGGTTGTATCACGGGTGAATGAGTCAGAGCATGTTTGAGATTATTGAAGGCACATTGGGATTGGTCATCCCAATAGAATGGAGTGTCCTTCTTAAGGAGACGCATATACCGTGTGTTTTCTCTACAAAATTGCACATGAAACAATGGAGAAAGTTTTCCTTCCCTTGCAAACTTTGGAGTTCAAGAAGATTGGTTAGGAATGGTAGAGCTAAAATGGCGGCAATTTTCAACGGGTCTATCTGGATGCCATCCTTAAAGACCACAAAACCTAACAGGCATCTTGTCTCAACGCAGAAAACACATTTATGCAGATTGAGTCGTATATTATAATGATGACATCTCAGCAAAATATCTCTAAGATGACTAGGTTCGTCCTCCCATCATTGTGAATGAGCAGGGAGGTCGTCAAGGTATGGTTCAACAATATGTTTAATATCGTGAAATGCATAGGACATAGCACGTTGGAAAGTGGCTCTAGAATTTTTTAAGCCAAATGGTAACTTCCTATATGCAAAGGTTCCCCATGGGAAAATGAATGCCATCTTGTACTGATCGATGGGTAATATCTTGATATGATTATAACCAGAAAATCCATCCATGAATGAGAAGATGACACTTCCAGCACATTTGTCGATGATCTGATCGATATGTGGAGTAGGAAAGTTGTCCTTGGGACAAGCTTTATTCAAGTCTCTAAAATAAATATAGACTCTAATCGTGCCCTACTTTTTATTGATAGGGACAATGTTTGATACCCATTCTATCAAGGGTACGGGATAAATAAACCCAGCTTTGAGAAGTTTCTCTATTTCAGCTTTAATAGTTGTAGCCTTTCGTGGATGGACTTGCCTTAGTTTTTGCCTGACAGGTTTAGTAGTGGGATAGGTTTTAATTTCATGGACCACAATGGATGGGTCTATCCCCAACATTTCTTCATAAGACTAGGAAAAAATATCGTGGAATTATTTGAAAAGTTTCTTGTATGCTTCAGATTCTTCTACTGAGCAGTTCTTCCCAACATGAACATGCTCGATGGTACCAGGCTTGGCTGATATGTCAATTGGATTCATTTGAGTAATGTTGCATAGGTTTCCTTCAGAATCTATGTCTTGCAACAATATAGGACTTTGAGGTGTGTTGACAATATCAATGGAAAACAGGGATGCAAAGTCATGGTCTACCAAACTGGTGTTGGGGAGGAACAAGGATCTATGATGGTGATCCTCCTAGATAGGCTCATTTGTATTCATGATCTCCATAATGGACTCATCGGAAGGGAAAGTCTCAGAGAGATAATCTAGAATAGGAAGAGATGGTTCTAACCAGTAGGGCAGGTGGTAAGGGTCCGAAGTCACCAGATGAAGTTCATAAGTGTGACAATCGAAAAGGTTTTGAATGGTGTTGTACATTTATTCATGCGGACTCAATGAGGTGGAATCAACAATTTGTTTTCTCTTGGGCTCATAATCAAATGACACAATCATATTTACTGTCGCTATGTCTGTGTTAGGAGGAGTGGATGGAAAAATCCCCATAAGGGACGAATCCTTCAACATGCCTACCCCAATCGACTGGTAAGGAGGAGGGTACTGGCCTAACATAGGGATGTTATTAGCTGTAGAGGTAGTAACATTCGGTGTACAAAAATAGAGCTGGTCAATGGTGACAATTATCCCTAGATGTGGAAATTGGATTGTTCGAAATAGCGTCGAAGCGACAACAGTCACGGCATAAAACAAATTTCTTCCTAGAAGGAGGTTGTAATCTAATGGGGCGTCTACTACTTCTACTTGAATAGAAATAGTTTCCCCCCCAAGCTTGACTGCAAGGGATGATATGAGACCATGGGGATGGAAACCTCATCCATCAAAGGCTTTCAGAGTCGTAGGTGATGTTACAAGCTCAGGAGAGCCGATAGCTTTCCAACAAGATAGGGAAAAAAATGAAGTTGAAGCTCCTTCGTCTAAGACAGTCCTAAAGACGTTCTTTCCAACTACTTTTGTGATGATTTGGAAAGAAAGTTTGTGAGGTAGTATAGACTTATAGTTCTCAACATTGAAATGAATAAAATTAGAATTGTCTGGGTATAAACCTCCTAATGCAGTTAATAGGTTTTTGCCTTGTGTAGGACAACTTTGGAGCACTTCCAAGGTAGACATTGCACATGGTGCCTTAGCGAGATCTTCAACTACATTTTAAAATTGAGTAGCTCGGGAATTAGGGTTAAAAATAGCCTTCCTAAGAGTACTCTTGGGTGGACGCAAAACCATATCAAGAGTAGGCTTCTCGATGGTTAGGGGGCCAGTAGATGAGGAGTCAGGAGAACCAGTAGAGGGAGCTTTCCCTGAAGAAGAATTGTCTTCTTTCTTGTCTATGGGTTTGTCGTAACTCTGACTTCAAGTTTGCAAACTAATGGTATTCAAGGACATCATGCGAATTTCCTCTGAGGAACTAGATTTTCCCTGATTAGACATGTGGTCTATCAGTTGTTGTTGAGAGGGAAAAGGATCCGTGAGAGCTGTAGGTGCGGGATTAGTTTTCAAAAATTGGGTGATTTTGTCCTGGTAGGGACACTCTTTTGTGAAATGATCACCTCCACATAGCAGACATGGATATTTTTCTTTTCTTTTCCCTTTATCATTATCATTGGTGGTTTCTTTTGGATTCTCCTATTGGTTTCCAGGTTTTTATTTTTAGCTTTACCTTTATTTTTATTATTGCCAAAGGTTTGAATACTCTTAATAGAATTGACCTCGGTGGAAACCTTAGGAGTTGAAGGAGTAGGGGTGGTAGTTTTGGGTTTCTTGGTAGGTTTTGCTTCTAACAAGGACTGGATTGAACCAACAATCCCATCAACAGGGGCTTCTTCTGGTGGCTTTGTAGGATTGGTGCTTGGGCGAGGAGCCTGAGAAATCAAGTTATACAAAGTTCTGGACTGGGAATAGACCAAGTCTAGATATTGGGCTCGAATAATGGCTTGCTCTTCAATAACGGAACCACCCATAGCCACATCTTAGGTAATCGGAGGCAACAAAGATTTAGTAAACCAATCAGCTAATAACTGATCCGAAATAGGAGCCTTAATAAGTCTTCTCCACCTTCTCCACTCATGGATATGATCGGATATGTGGGTGGAGGTGTTCTGTCGCAGAGAATTTAAGAGATCAATACCCATTTCATACTAGATAGGAATCTGAAAGTGCATAAGAAATAAAGTTGCCAATGAGCCAAAATCCACAAATGAATGTTGTGGAATTTCAATGTACCATTTCGCAGCTGTACCAGTCAAAGTTCAC
Organism: Pseudotsuga menziesii; assembly: GCA_001517045.1. Lineage (NCBI taxonomy): Eukaryota > Viridiplantae > Streptophyta > Pinopsida > Pinales > Pinaceae > Pseudotsuga > Pseudotsuga menziesii. Next base: position 93,418 of record LPNX010850093.1, on the reverse strand, counting down.
TGAAAGAGTCTTAAAAAAACTGAATCATCCATAAGGGAGTTTGAACAACACCACAAATGGAATGTCATGACATGGTTTTTTGGATCGTCGCCCTGCTTCCCATCGAACTTCAGAATGTTCGATGGTAACTTTACCAGAATGGGAGGCAACGAGGGGTTATCTTGAATGGGGTCATTAATCAACTTGGACAAATCAGGCAAGTCCAAATTTGCTAGGAAATGTAACTGACGATTAGGTTGCACATATTGGTAATATTGATATGGCATATAAGTACTAGTAGGACCGTAAGTAGACTGATAGATAGGTTGTTGTGACGAAGAACTACCGAAAAATTCGACCGCAGGGGGTTGATTTTCGAGATCAGGACCATTAGGACCACTAGGACCATTGGGACCACTAGGACCACTGGGACCCCTAGGAGGCAAACCACCAGACCGTTCAGGACCTCTAGGAGGTAAACCTCCAGAGCCTTCGGAACCACTAGGAGGAGGGCCATCATACCCTTTAGGGCCATTAGAAAGGAAGCCATCAGGCCCCCTAGGACCACTTGGACCATTAGGACCATAAGGAGAAAATCCACCAGGTCCTCCAGCACCATTAGATTCCCCAGATGGAGGTCCTCCATAAGGTGGTCCGTCGGCACCTCCCACAGTATGTATAGGTATCCCCCCATAGCTAGCATGTAGGACCAGTTAGGTTGCCCCCATGGCATGAAAGTATTACTAGGATATGGAAATCTGCCATAAGGCATTCCCATAGGGTTGGGTGGATAATTAATCTTTCCTATAAATACTTGATTTGCTGTATAACCATAACCCCCAAGAGGTTTGACTAGTTACAGGGTGTGCCCCCAAGGGATGACCTGAACTGGATGAGGGGTTAACCACATTAGTGTGGGTGGGAGGGACATAAACTGTATATTTCTCTATACCATAGGTATATCCTTGACTAGGTACAATTTCGATGACAAATAATGTAGGTTGTATCGGGGGTTTCCCCTCGGCACTAGAAGGTAATGAAAAAACAGGAATTGAATGTTGAGCCCCAGGTGTGGAAGACTTGGGAGGATTGGGAACAGACATAATATCAGAGGTGATGGGGTTAGTAGTTTGACTTGGGTTATGTGGAGTCACTATGCAATCTAGAATCGGTTCAATGGGCCTCATAGAATCAGCAAGTGAACGATATCCCATAGGAACAGCTGTGGAATGTGATGGTGGTTTGCCCGATATGTCATCTATTTTCTTTTCAATCTCCTGTACACGAAGAATAGCTTCCTGGTATTCTCTACCTTCTTCTTCATCCAGTGAAACTTCTTCAAAAAAGTTTGAAAGAGTGCCAAATGAGGCAATGGCTTGTCCTATAGGGGTATCCCAAAATGGAGCATTGGGACCATAATATGGACAGGTAGTATCATCAACGTGACCTTCTGTGGGAGAGCGGAATGAAGTATTACCTCGAGAAGATTGTTGGACCAAGGGAGGCGAGTGTGAAGGATATGGTCCTCCACTTTCTGTAATCACATTCTCTCCCACTTGGGAGGTAGTAGCAGCTGCTTGGTCGATATCTTCCATTAGATTTTCTCCTAAAACATGAATAAAATCAGGTGGCAATCCCTGTACTCTTCTGGACTGTCCTAGCTCAGCCATTTTGTACAACTCCTATATAACATAGGGTCTCAAAAACTAGAAAACACACCAAAAATTTTCCCTACTCAAGCTATAGGCCAAACGAGCAAACTTAAATGACAAGAGGAGTTTAGATAGACAGGTCTCTCACCAGGATTGTCAAGAAGGTGCCACTCATGATATACCTCAAGTGTACATGCATAGTGATCTCCCCGAATGCTATTTTCAGTGTATGGCTCCAAGTAAGATGGCCAAAGGGCTTTTCTCAGATGGATAAGGTATCTTAGTGGGGTCTCTTGATATACGCAAGGTACATGGGAGCTCAAATCGATAGTAGTGTTGTCTAATGCATAAACATTCACAAGGGGCATTTCGAAATACAATCGAGTAGGTGAAGTACCTTTCTATATACCTCAAGTGTATGTGAAAGGCCGTTCGATATACCAATAGTACATGGAAGAACCACGCGAGTCCCGACATGTAATGCAGACGAGTAACGACCTCTCCTATGCTTAACGATGACCGAACACGTCTCTAACCCATCACTCAAATTGCTATGCAAATTTTAACCAATAACTACTGTTAATTTTAAAGTGGATGGTTAGGTGAATGCATGGAATTTTGATATAAAATGTCACGTCCCCAACCCTCTGACCGGCGAAGAGGACGCGACCATCACCATAGACAGCCGGGCAAACAGCCCCATGAACATAACCAGGGACAAATCAATGCTGAAATTACCGCTTAAACATAATGCATAACGGGAATGCTAAGCATACAAGCATACACAGGTGCATAATTCGTCAAGCATTCAGCGGAAGCAAACACACATACATTCCCACAATTCCAACATCCCACATGTTCATTATTATTCATTTGACATCAATAGAATTGCAAAGAAGAAGTAACTAGCAGCACTTATCTTTTGATGAAGGATTCACCCGCAACCAGCTACGTCGCTGCAACGTTCCACCCAACCATAGGCCAACGTGCTCATCAATCTCTCAGCACACTGCCACCCTCGAGCTGGGCATGATTCCTCAAGGATTAAGGGACAATTGCAGGCGTATACATATCCTAGGGGCACCAAATAGCCAAACCAACATTGCTGGGTTTATCAGGCCATCAACAGATCGGCCAAGCCAACACAGTCCGAAGACCAACCAATGCACACCGTAGCAAGTCAATCCCTTCACAGCCCTGGGAAGAAGGCAAGTTAACCAAGGATAACCCCAAACAAAAGACGAGCACAGCTCAAGTCCACCAGACAACACAGAGTTGTTCTTGGCCCTAACGTGGCCAAAAAAACTCAACAACAACCCAAAACCAGGGCGATTCAACAACCCAACACACAATGGAAACAATAGCAACTATGCACAGTCCCAAAACAGGGAGAAAACCAAACTCCCAACACAGTCCGCAGACCAACAATTACACGCATGTAACCACTTAGCAATTACAGTCTAACATGGAAAACAACTTCCAAGCGACTTCCAACAGCCCCAAACGTAACAACAACCACAATCACCACGATGAATGCAAACAACAGTCCACCCTGGACAATTAAAACAACGGAAAGACTTACCCAGTTTCCCCACTGGGGAAGAAGCTACATACTCCCCGCCTGTGCATGAGGAGCAACAGCTCTGATTATGCACGCGGATGGACAAACAACCGTGAGAGTGAACTTGCTTCCCTCTGCGTGCGAATGAGGAACAGACAGACCAAATCCCTGCCCGCATGAGTGTAGCCATGAAGGTCTCCCACCTATTCATGAAGAGAACCCCTGACTGGTGCGTGAGGAGAACAGAAGACCTGACGCGTGAGGAGATGAACCGAACATTGAGAGAATGAACAGACAGTGGAGAGAACACACGATGGGGAGAATGAACAGGCGCATGAGGAGATGAACCAACCTCCATGTGAGGATGAGAAACCTTCTACTTGTGTGCGCGGATGAACAGAACACGATGGGGAATGAACAGCCCATAGAGATCACGCGTAGTGGAGAGTGCATTAGGGAAACAACACCGACCTCTGCATGAGAAAGATGAACAGACAGGGGAAGTGTGTGAGGGGAAGATCGGACAGTTGTGGGTGGAGCGGTCGTGTGGGAAAAAGCTGACAACCTGCTGCACCCACCACCATAACTGCTTCAACTACCAGCCGTAACTCCCCCCAACAACAAAACCAAGACATTAATGAGGTTTGTGAACAAGAAAGGTGACAAACAAACAAAGGTGGTAAAACATGGGTTTCCCCCCCATAGACTAAGGCTTGACATCCCCCACCCCTTATCCTTCGGAACCATGCCCTTTTCATTTAACGTTGCACCGTCGTAGCTGGTTGTGGGTTTATTTTAATTGATGTGCGTAATTACATGATGCCACATTATAATGTGCTGGATACCATGAGACACCATCGGCAACTATCCCCATTGCCGAACATACAAAACCAAATCGATGGTGGGGCTTTTGCCTTTAGCTCCTCACCACGATTTATTACAATATATACATCATGCAAACGGGGTCAAAACCGGGGTGTTACATTCCCCTCCCCCTTGGAATAACACCTTCCTCAATGTTCCATTACATATATACAATACATATACAGTTGCACATCAAAATTTCAAAATTGCAGATCTGCCCCACGTTCAATCATCTACTTTGAATGTTCATGGCTAAGCTCCTTGGATTGCATGGACTTCTCCTGTTGGTTCTCAACTTCCAGTTGATCTCAAAGTCTAGGAACTTTGCGGCTATCGCCTTCATCATGTTCCTTCATTGGACAGTCCCTGCGTAAATGATGTCCTCCGCATCTCCAGCATCTCACTGGCTGCTTCATCTTTACCTGCTCAATTTCCTTTGAGTCTTCATGCCCAGACCATTTCTTATCGGGTCGGTTGGACAATTGTCCCATTGCTGATCCACCTTCCTTTCCCTTTCCGATTGCTCCCATAAGGCTTTTCACCCCCCTTTGCAAACCAATAGAGTCTTGCAAAATCTGGTGATTCATTTCACTTTTCCTTCTTTGTATCTTGAGCATCTCCCCAAGGTTCTCTTGGGTCTTGGCAATCATTTGAAGGAGACTTCCAGCCAAGTCCAACAAATTTTGATCTACTGCCATGATCAATGCGCACCACCTGGTTTCACTTTTCTCACCTGTGAAATGCACCATTGAAATTCTATCAGACCAAGCATAATATAGGCATCAAAATCAGTTAGTTAATTACCCAATTGGCATGACAGTCCAAGTTCCATAAAGGAAACTTTCATATTTTTCATGCCTTCCCCACAGGCACATGAGCTCATTCATGTCCATTCCTGGGTAGGGAATTAACTATTCCAGCATTCACAAATTTACTTAAGCAATTACACACATTTCATTCTCAATCATACATGCATTCAACAATCTCTTTGTTTTCACAATGCATAAACATATATATATAATCAAAAGGAAAGAGAGAGCAGTAAGAGTGTTTCCCTTCTTTGTTTTGTTCCATCCTGGAACCCACACCATCGTAGTGGCTTTTCATGCTCTCAGCCTCTTTCACTTCACCATGAATGCTGGACAAATCTCTCCTGGTCATGACACTTAGTGTCTTTGGTCTATTCCAGACCTCTAAACCATGGAGTCTCTCCACATGGTTTGTCTCGGCTGCTAGGACTCCCCCGTCCTACTAACACCTTTTTCATTACCGCTCATCCCGAGCTTTCTAGGACAGTCACATGTCCCCATGCACCTCTAGGATGCTTTCATAGTCTTCGCTTCCAGCGATACCTATATCCAAACATTGAATAAATTCACATGTTTAGTTTATTCTCATTAGTTTTTATCTCTAGAACAAGAGCTTAAAACATCATATCCAAATCATATACACATGTATATTCATAAGCAAAATAATCCAATACTTATCTGTATTGTGCGTTTCCTCATTCGTCCACAGGATCCTGCTTCGCTTTGCAAGCCTTGGGATCATATATGGACTAGATGTTAGACCAGCACACGGGCTGCTTCACAACATCCTTTTATATATATATAAATCAGGCACAGTCAAGCCAACCTTCAGTTGGGTTTATCAGACCATCCAGCCAAGCCAATATACAATTGGGTTTATCAGGCTGCTGCCAATCAAGCCAATACACAGCTGGGTTTATCAGGCTGCTCAGCCAAGTCAGCTAATAGTTGGGTTTATCAGACTACAGGTAGTCAAGCCAACACTGCACCGTTTCCACAATTTCCACATCATTGAAATAATTACACAGTCAAGCCAACCTTCAGTTGGGTTTATCAGACCGTCCAGCCAAGCCAATATACAATTGGGTTTATCAGGCTGCTGCCAATCAAGCCAACACCATACTGTTTCCAGGTCTAGGATCTACTATGGATCCTCAGGCATATCACAGCCCATCATACACGTATACCAACATACGCTTATATCAACAATAAACGACCATTTCCAGGTCCAGGATCTACTATGGATCCTCAGGCATATCACAGCCCAACATACACTTGTGTCAACCATTTACCTTTACCTTTACCTTTACCTTTAGCCTGTCAACACAAGCAACACAAGCAATACAAGCAAACTCATCAGCGTTATTGCTCTAAAAATTGTAATCATATTTCATATCATTCACTATCAAGTATTGAGACACCAGGAGTGCGTCCACTCCCTAGAGTGTAATCAATATTGAAAACCCTTTCATGACTCAACATCAGAAAAGTGTGCACCCATTCTCGGTGTGTGCCATGTAGGCCCTATGCATGCTCAAGCAATCAGTCATAATGGATATTAAATCAAAACATGTTCTGCATATGGAATTTAATAATTAAACATGCATATTCTTAGCAAGGGTCATAGAACACTTATCGTTTTGTCGTCGCAGTATGCCTTTGTTAAGGAGGAATGGAAGCTCCTTCTCTAAGTTAATAGTATCTCAGTTTGCCATCCCAACTCCTTTTACATTTCAGATCCACACATGTCTCACTGACATAATCCATACCATCTCACTCATGTTATCACCAAACATGCAGTGCAGATGAGACATTTTAAAATGCCCAATGGCGTTTCACCCGAAACCCATTTCCAAGATAAGGGAAAACCTTCCCATGAAGTTTGGCTTCTGCAGGCTATCACACATGGTCTTCCTACAGTGTGTACCCCATGTGTCCCTCTTGACACAATCTCACACAAGCCAACAATGATTAGTAGTCATTAGCACTTTCTTAAATCCGAAATCCTCAATTCAAATTTAACAACCCATTATGCATATCAACTACTTTCACAACCATGAGACTTCTTCTCATAAATGGTAGATTCTGGCATTGGTCAAGGTCTTACCTCTCATTGCCATGCTCGAATAATCTACCTAAAACATGAGTTTCAATCAACCAAACACAATCTTATGCAATCCAACAGTGGCTAGTGGTTGTCAGCAATTTCTCAAATCCGAGATTCACAATTCGAATTTTAACAACCTATTATGCGTATCATATGGTAGATTCTGGAATTGGTCAGGATCTTACCTCTCACTGCCATGCTCAAAATAATCTACCTGAAACATAAGCTTCAAACATCCAAACACAAGCTTATGCAAGCCAGTAGTGACTAGTAGTTGTCAACAATTTCTTAAATTTGAAATTCACGATTCAAATTTAATAAGCTCTTTCACATGGTAGATTCTGGCGTTGGTCAGGGTCTTACCTCTCAATGTCATTCTCAGAATAATCTACCTGAAACATGAGCTTCAATCAACCAAACACTTGGTAAGTCTAGATGCATATAACTTTTTCATTGCTACAACCATCACTGAAGCATTTTCAAAATTTATAAAATTCAAATAGTTCAAAGGTTAGTCACATCAATATTTACGTCATGCAATCATTATCATACTAAAATTGCAAGGTATAGTCATATCATTCATGCAATTAAATGAGGGTTCAGATACTCCTTACTTCACAGGCGTATCATTCATACCACCTTGCTCTTCCATAGAGCATTTTTGGCAGCCAATTGCTCATGACTATCCTGCATTCATAACAACCTCTGAAATGGTTCCTGAATTGTCATCAATTCATCACTTCAGTCATTAGTCATTTGTAATATCACATGCATTCATCCTAATGCATTCACGCAATACATCACAACATTTTCACCTATACTTATGCATTCAACATACTTCATATAGGATGCATTACTATAATCAATATCATCAACATATATAGGCATGACATCTTTCTACATTCCAATATCCACATGGTATGAGGTCTCTTACCTTTACCACTCCATGGAATTCGTCATAAGCAAACTCTTACCTGCATGGGTCGTACTTACCCCCTTGCCATGACCAATCTGGTTGGTCCTTTGCAGGAGATTGCAGAATTTGCTCACCAACTTTGTTATGGACTGGTTGCCTTATCCCTTTCTCCAGAGGGTTGCTGGTCACACTCCATCAGCATCAGCAACATATTCAGCTAGGTCCATGTCATCATTGGTTTTTCCACTAATGCCAACATCAAAGCAATGATTATCATTAGTGGTACATTATAAATATATAATTTCCAATATTCTTACCAATCATGCAATATCCTATGCATGCAATACATATCCTCATGCATTTCAAGCATAAACTTAGGAAATGTAGTTAAAATCAGCAAGATAGGGTCTAATGAAAACTTCCCTTTCAAATCCCTCATCTTCTCATGTAATTCCTTTTTCACACAGCAGCTGGTTGACTTCATAGTCCTTGCTGCCCCTGGGCATGCAACTGTCCAGATTTGTCCATTTGATAACAGCAGCCATCATTAGCACTTTGCTGCTTCATGCTTAGATTCTGGTCACTTATCCTTGTTCCTTGCTGGATAAGCTTTCCAATGCCTATTCACATGCGTCATTCCGACCTCGGGTGTAAAAACCACACCACTTCTAAGAATGAGGGCTTTCACCAAATCCTTGCATTTTTATTACACCACTGCATTTTGGACTGGGTGCCATCTTCAGCCAACTTCAGCCACCTATAACCCACTGAGAATAGCTGAAAATTCCCTGAGATCCTCTGAAAAATCCCACTTGGAAATCTTGAAATTCCCTTATGCAAAATCGGATCTCATTTCATCCAATCTTCCGATGTATCGGCTGTCAAAACAACTAATCCTTCTGCAACGACAGCTCTCGAAAGGCTTTCCCCTTCCGCAACGACGGATCTTGGAAGGCTTTCCCCTTCCGCAACAGCGGCTCTCGGAACCCTATCTTCTTCCGCAACGGCGGACGTCAGAAGCATTCCACATCGGAAGCCAAATGACTTTGGCTTCCGCAAAGCGGTGCACAACCACTTTCTCTTCCGACGATTTCATCACTTAGACAATTTTCGAACTTTCTTCTACCGTGTCGGCTATTGGCGGTCTTTCTACATCGAAAGCCAAATGACTTTGGCTTCCGCAATGGAGGATGCTCGAAGAACTTGCTTCTTCCGATGGCCGATCACTCTCTATACTTAGAAACCTTTTGAACTTACTTTTCTTGTGGCGTCGGCAGTCGGAAAACTTTCCGCATCGGAAGGCTAATGCCTTTTCCTTTCGCAAAGGCGGCGCACAAACCGCTTTCTCTTCCGCAACGGCGGAACATGAAAATGCTTTCTCTTCTTCTGACGAATGAATTGACTTTTTTCCTTAGAAAATTTTCAACTTTCTTTCTTTACGTTAGAGGCCTTACCCATCGGCCGGGAAGTTGTTTCTACATCCGCAACGGTGGACGCCAAATCATTTCTCCATCTGCAATGGCGGACACGCGAAACCTTATCTTCCTTCGACGACATTCTTTCTTCGTCGGACGACTTACCGCTTTCCTCTTCTGCAACGGCGGTTCGCGAACCACTTCTTCCTCCCACGGCAGTCTTAACCCCTTTTTCACGGTGTCGGTGGGCTTTTACATCGGAAGCCAAATGAATTTGGCTTTTACATTGGAAGCCAAATGACTTTGGCTTCCGCAACGGTGGCAATCGTTGCCCTTTCTCTACCGACGATTTCATTACTTAGACAAATTTTTCAAAATTTGTCTTTCTTCTTTCCATCGAATATATAACACCTGTCGGTGGTTGGACCACTTTCACATCGGATGCGGAGTTGCTTCGCCTTCCGCAATGGCGGACGCAAAACCCCTTCTCCTTCCGCAACGACGGAATTTCACTTCCGCTAGTGGCTCGCCGGCTGTTCAACACTTAGACGAATTTTCTTCAAAAATCCCTTCGTCGGCAATCGGAGGACTTTCCCATCGGAAGACTTATTGCTTCTTCTTCTGCAACGGTGGATTGGAAACTGCTAAACCTTCCACCACATCGGAAGGCAAATGCCTTTGGCTTCCGAAACGGCGGAAGGCCAAAGCACATTTTCTTCCGCAAATCCATGATTTCTTCCTTAGAATATGTCACTTTCGGCGTCGGTGGTCGGATGACTTTCACGTCGGATGCGGAATCGCTTCACCGTCCGCAACGGCGGATGGGAAAACCGTGAATCTTTCTGCCACAGCAGAAGTAAGTTCCGTTAACTCTTCCGACTGTTCAGGCACTTAGATTATTTTTGAAACTTGTTGCTGCTTTGCTGATCAGAGAAGGTAATTCTACCTTTTGTCACTGCATCCTTCATGGCCCATAGAGGCCCACTGTTGCAACCTTGAGCTCTGATACCATTCTGTCATGTCCCCAACCCTCTGACTGATGAAGAGGACGCGACCATCACCATAGACAGCCGGCCAAACAGCCCCATGAACATAACCAGGGACAAATCAATGTTGAAATTATCGCTTAAACATAATGCATAATAGGAATGCTAAGCATACAAGCATACATAGGTGCATAATTCATCAAGCATTCAGTAGAAGCAAACACACATACATTCCCACAATTCCAGCATCCCACATGTTCATTATTATTCATTTGACATCAATAGAATTGCAGAGAAGAAGTAACCAGCAGCACTTATCTTTTGATGAAGGATTCACTCGCAACCAGCTACGTCGCTGCAACGTTCCACCCAACCATAGGCCAGCATGCTCATCAATCTCTTAGCACACTGCCACCCCCGAGCTGGGCATGATTCCTCAAGGATTAAGGGACAATTGCAGGCTTATACATAGCCTAGGGGCACCAAACAGCCAAACCAACACCGCTGGGTTTATCAGGCCATCAACAGATCGGCCAAGCCAACACAGTCCGAAGACCAACCAATGCACACCACAGCAAGTCAATCCCTTCACAGCCCTGGGAAGAAGGCAAGTCAACCAAGGATAACCCCAAACAAAAGATGAGCACAACTCAAGTCCACCAGACAACACAGAGTTGTTCTTGGCCCTAACGTAGCCAAAAAAACTCAACAACAACCCAAAACCAGGGCGATTCAACAACCCAACACACAATGGAAATGATAGCAACTATGCACAGTCCCAAAACAGGGAGAAAACCAAACTCCCAGCACAGTCCACAGAACAACAATTACACGCATGTAACCACTCATCAATTATAGTCTAACATGGAAAACAACTTCCAAGTGACTTCCAACAGCCCCAAACGTAACAACAACCACAATCACCACGATGAAGGCAAACAACAGTCCACCCTGGACAATTAAGATAACGGAAAGACTTACCCAGTTTCCCCACTGGGGAATAAGCTACATACTCCCCGCCTGTGCATGAGGAGAAACAACTCTGATTATGCACGCGGATGGACATACAACCATGAGAGTGAACTCACTTCCCTCTGCGCGCGGATCAGGAACAGACAAACCAAATCCCTGCCCGCATGAGTGTAGCCACGAAGGTCTCCCGCCTATTCGTGAAGAGAACCCCCGACTGGTGCGTGAGGAGAACAGAAGACTCGACGCATGAGGAGATGAACCGACCATTGAGAGAATGAACAGAAAGTGGAGAGAACACACGATGGGGAGAATGAATAGGTGCGTGAGGAGATGAACCGACCTCCGCGTGAGGATGAGCAACCTTTTGCTTGTGCACGTGGATGAACAGACCACGATGGGGAACGAACAACCCACAGAGATCACGCGTAGTGGAGAGTGCGTTAGGGAGACAGCACCGACCTCTGCATGAGGAAGATGAACAAACAGGGGAAGTGTGTGAGGGGAAGATCGGACAGTCGTGGGTGGAGTGGTCATGTGGGCAAAGGCTGACAGCCTGCCACACCCACCACCATAACTGCCTCAACTACCAGCCGTAACTCCCCCCAACAACAAAACCAAGACGTCAATGAGGTTGGTGAACAAGAAAGGTGACAAACAAACAAAGGTGGTAAAACATGGGTTTTTCCCCCATAGACTAAGGCTTGACATCCCCCACCCCTTATCCTTCAGAACCATGCCCTTTTCATTTAACGTTGCACTGTCGTAGTTGGTTGTGGGGTTTATTTTAATTGATGTGTGTATTTACATGATGCCACATTATAATGTGCCGGATAGCACGAGACACCATCAGAAACTCTCCCCATTGCTGAACATACACAACCAAATCGATGGTGGGGCTTTTGCCTTTAGCTCCTCACCACGATTTATTACAATATATACATCATGCAAACGGGGTCGAAACCGGGGTCGAAATAGTAAAAAGAGCATAAAATTTATAAATAATTCATATCTGAACAGATATGAAAGTTTCAAACCAAAATTCACTGAGTCAGATGGCAGATCTAATTGAAGAGAGTTGGAGATGGAGCCTGGATTCGCACAAGAGTTCAAGAACTGAGGAAGATCAAATCAACTGAGATATGCATTCCTCCCCAATGAAGTCTCCAGATTTGTAATTAGGAATATTGCATCTTCTGTAGATAGAAGTTGTTCCTCTAGTCTGAATGTTTCAGATCCAGAACAAATGAGTGAATGACAAAGGATGAAGACCTTTGTTGGCTAGAATATTTCACCTCCTACGGACATCAAGGTGTTCCACTGGTCTAAATGGTTTAGATCTAGAACAAATAGAGGACAGAGGTTGAAGACTCTCCCTAGTTGCTGTAGATATCTGGAATACAAGGCTTTGACAGTTCACTTGTGTACCTACAAAAAATCTCAACACAAAACGAATCAAAGCAACCAGAATATGATCTACTAATCTATGCTAGTGACTAAGGAATCTCGCAACATATATAGGTGAAATCACAACAACAACATCATATGTGGGACAGAAATCAACTTACATTAGAAATATGAATAAGTTTACAACCAAGCCTTAATGTTGACATGCATCTCCATGAAACTAGATTCTCATCCCCAAAGTCTTCGAATCTAGCTCTCTATGCTCTCTCCAAATGATCTTGGGCCAAGAATCAATCCAATAGCATAACAATACCTTCAAATGTTTATTCCCTCAACCATGGCTATGAGCTCATATTTATAGTGCTTTAATGGATAGAGATGGTTGAGAAATTAGTGGGTGAGTTGGCCTCTAAGATCCTAGGATGAGGGATCTCGAGCTCAACCAAACTACAACAGTAGGGATAAGGCAGTACACGAGGTTTATCATCTAGAAGCCTCGAGAAACTTCTCTTTTTCCATTTTTACATAGGGTACCACACTTCTCCTTCTATGATAGAGTGGTTCTGGTAATAACTTCCTATGGACCAAAGGAAATGGGCGGTGGCACCACTTGTGGACAACCGATGAAAGGAGGTGCGAGCAGGGGTACTGCTCATGGATAAATGGGAATGCACGGTGCTGGGAATTTGTATGAAAAATTGATGAAAAAAAATTTAGTTTGCACTCCAGAATCTCAGATTCAGGGAAAGTAGGTATGTCAAATTTCTTATCACATGATGGTGACAGGATTTTGGTATAACAGGATGCTCCCCAAAGCATGAGTCTTAGAGTGATACGATAAACAAGAGCTTTGAGAACAAGTCATCGCCAGGAAATGAAAATGTCAGCTCGATCGAAGTATGCAGTCAAGTAAGCATCTGTAGTACATCAGTATGTTGACTCATAGACACAAGTAACCAAACTCATAGCTACAGACTAATACAAGGCAGATCCATGAGTGGAATAAACAAGCATGGCTACTAGAATACAACGTAGATCCATGTGATAGAGGACTCAAACTTGGGCATAGCTACCAGACATACAACGTAGATCTATGTCATACAGATGCAAATTTGAGCATAGCCACGGCCATACAAATGTGGATCCATGCTAGATATACAAAACTCCATCGCAACCTGGGGAAAAAGAAATGAGTGCTTTTAAACAAATGCCCAGGGTCTTTGTCTCGTCTTCCACAAAGTACGATTCTATCCATGTGATTACAATGATATGAAGTCAAACATGGTAGAAACCACTTGATTACTGGCTAATGATGTGAACCGTTAACAAGTGCAAGGGAGATCACCATTAATGTCAATGATTCCCAAGGTACCCTAGTACAATCTACTGAGTGCGAATAGATGTCTTGATGTCGAACACCCAGTCGATTCTATCAATCAAAGTTCAATGATGTGAACCTATGTTGAGAGCGAGAGAATCTGTCATTAAGGCATACAGATCTCAAGGTACTAAACATTGTTTCTAAGACTATTTCTTGGATGATGAGCTGATGTCGACGGGAATAGTCTCGTTGAAGGAGGGCCATGATGAGTCCCACATCAACGACACAAAACTCAGAACATAGTTCTGTAATGATGTGAATGTAGTAACCATATGATTAACTCAAAGATACTGACACAAAGACTATGTAGAATGCAGAGGTAAAACTTCTTCAGATCTCCTTTGAACATCGGGCGGCATGACAAAATGACTTAGCAGCATGACTAGACAGGACAGATACACAATGCGATAGTAGACAATGCATTCTTTTGAAAGAGTCAAAGGATTGACATGACTCATGAAAGTGGATCGTCACGAAGATCAGTTGAATACCCAATTGACTGACATGATTGTGCAAACAAGTGCCATGTTCAAAGATAATGACAAACAACTGCCATTATTTACAAAATGATTCCCTTCCCATTTTCCCCATCATGATCAATGAGTGCCTCTTTTTTGTTTTATGAGTTCAAAGAGGGTAACAAACACTCGATATAGCTTGTCAGAAGACAACTCCAGTCTCATATGTTTTATGAACCTGAGAGAGGAGGGGTTCGTTCCCAAAATGGGTCTCTCAATGTTTAATTTAACAAGTCCACTAAAAGAAAACTCGGTATCATTCATGTTTAGAGAGTCTGAACGAATACGGAAGAAAAATCCATGGGGGTCCTTTTTCATATGATTTAGTCTCTAAGGTCCAAAAAAGTGTAAAATCATACCTTAGAGAACTCTTCCAGTCATGATTGGCTGGAGTGTTCCTTTTTCATAAATAGTCCGATTCGAACCAAAAAAGAGATAACCTACCGTCGGATGGATGACTCTTCAAATACTTTAATGAGTGTGAAGAAGACAAGATCACTCAATGATATTTTCGTATTTAGGGAGCCTAAAAAGAGTTTAAAGAGGACTCCATTAGAATTTTTCATGTTTGAATCTAGAGCATGAAAAAGTAATAAACTAAGCTCAAACCACTTTTCATGTTTTAACCAGAGCATGGAAAATGAAAAGTAAGCTGATCAATGGTCACAATATTCCTTCAGGTGTAACAAAAGAAAGCTGATCAATGGTCACAATATTCCCATCATGGGGAAAATGCATAACTCTAAAGAGTGTGGACACTACGGCTTTCATGACGTAAACATAATCATGTTCAAGGAGCAAATTAAAATCTAAAGGACCTTAGACCACCATAACATCAATGCAGACAGTTTTTCCTCCTAATGTAATAGGCAAATAAGGAAGGGTCCCTAAAGGTGCAGTAGGCCTACAATTAGAATCCAATATCTGATCGGTGGCTGGCACAAGCTGAGGAGAGCCTAAAGCTTGCCAAGCAGTTGAGGATAGAATACTAACAGAAGCCCCTTCGTCAACAATAGTGTGAAGTATCCGCCTAGCAGTAACATTCACAACTATCTGGAAAGGAACACTCAAATGAAGATGATACTCTGTTAGGTTACTCCAGTCAAAGGAAAAAACCTCACTACTCAAAGAGGGTTCTGTCAAAACAGACAAAATTTCCTCTTGTTGAGAACAATCAAAACGAAGCATAACAACTTTGGCAGGTTTTGGTTCATTCTCTACTGGAAGAGAAGAACAAGATGAATATTTGGTCAAAGAGACTACTTCAATATTAACACTCTTTGATGAAAGAGCAGGATCGGGTGGAAATGACACCGACTTGACCACTTTAACTTCACTCTCCAAAGGAAGAGTGGGATCAACCATAGATGAATCTGAATTGATCACTTGGTCAACTAGTGAGGAATCGAGGGATAATTTACTATCACTTGTTGGAATCACCTGTTCATGATCAATAATATTTTCCAACCAACGTGAAGCTTCATCCATGCTTGGACAAAGAAAAGTACGATGCATAGCCTTGCAAATCAAACAAGGATACAAGAATTTAACCTTACGACCTTTTACCAATGGGTCACTGGCTGAGGGAGTATCATCAACATGATGATCAGAGGTTGATGACACAGATGGTTTGGATCTTTTAGAGCACTCTTCATATACAAGGGAGAGACCAAGACACTCCTTAAGAAGGTGGTCTCCCTTGCAAAGCTTACAAGGGAACTTGGGTTTTCTGAGTGTTCTCTTAGAACGAGCACCATCAAGAGCAGATGGTTGATGCTTTTTCTCTTTCTTATCCTTCTTCTTTTTACCCTTCCCTTTCTTCTTCTTCTTATCCACACGACTACTAACCATAGAGCTTTGGTCAAGCAAAGAAAAAGAAATGGGTGGAACAACAATCGGTCAAGAAGGAGAGGGATTAGGTTGAGGTCGATCCTCTCTTGGAGGAGAGGTGACATTTGAGACATTAGGTGTAACATGAATTACTGGATTAAAAAGCCAGACCGGTAATCCTATAGTTAATCTAGGAAGATTTGGAGTGGCAATAAAGGGAGGACCAATACCTTCACTTGGAGGGAATACAAAAGGTACACCTTGGAAAGGGACCTCTCGAGTGGTATTCCCAGATGAGGATGCCATCTATAAACTCTCTAATAACCCCCTAACTACCATGCACAAGCAAGTACTACTCAAACTAAAAGCAACAAGAAAACATGTGAAAGGAGTAGATAAGAGTCAGGAACCTCACAGCACAGGCCAAAAGGATAACTCAGATGGTTTCAGGATTCTTAAAAGGGTCTCCCGATATACGCAAGGTATGAGGGAGCTCAAATCGGTAGTAGTGTTGTCTAATGCATAACCGTACACAAGGGGCCTTCCGATATACAATTGAGTACATGAAGTACCTTTCTATATACCTATGGGGTACGTGAAAGGCCATTTGGTATATTGACGATACGTGGAAGAACCGCACAAGTCCCAGGATGTAATGTAGACAAATAACGACAGCTCCTACACTTAACGATGCATGAACATGTCTTTAACTTATCACTCAAATTGCTAAAAGTTTTAACCTAGTACTACCGTTAATTTTATCTTGTGCGTTTTGGTGGAACCATGGAGTGAAAACTTGAAATTAAAGAAGATTCACATTGATCTATATGATAATGCAAGTTTTCCTCTTCAATGAAATTCTACCTAAGAGAGGGAGAGAGATTTACTTTTATTCCCAAAAATGCACACCCAAAAAGGCTATATCAAGGAAAATACTGTTGAATTGAGTATGGAAACAGAGCATAAAAGACCGAAATGACTCAGATCTAATCAAATCTAGAGGTTTCAAACCCAAACAGAGTTAGTCAGAGAGTAGATCTAACTGAAGAGCATTGAAGAAGGAGCCTGGATTCGGAAAAGAGTTGTAGACTGAGGAAGATCAAAACGACTAATACACAACTTCATTCCCCAGCAGAGTCACCAGATTTGTTGGCTGGAATATTTTGCCTCTTGCGGACAGTAAGGTCTTCCACTAGTATGAATGTTTCATATCCAGAAAAAATAGAGGACAGAGGTTGAAGACTCTCCCTAGACGCTGTAGATATCTGGAATACAAGGATTTGACAGTTCACCTGTGTACCTACAAAAAATCTCAACACAAAATGAATCAAAGCAACCAGAATATGATCTACTAATCTATGCTAGTGACTAAGGAATCTAGCAACATATATATGCGAATCACCACAACAACATCATATGTGGGACATAAATCAACTTGCATTAGAAATATGAAGAAGTTTACAACCAATCCTTAGTGTTGACATGCATCTCCATGAAACCAGATTCTCATCCCCAAAAGCTCTGACTCTAGCTCTCTATGCTCTCTCCAAATGATCTTGGGCCAAGAATCAATCCAACAACATAACAATACCTTCAAATGTTTTTTCCCTCAACCATGGCTATGAGATCATATTTATAGGGATTTAATGGATAGAGATGGTTGACAAATTAGTGGGTGAGCTAGCCTCTAAGATCCTAGGATGAGGGATCTCGAGCTCAACCAACCCACAATAGTAAGGATAAGGTAGTACACAAGGCTTATCATCTAGAAGCCTCAAGAAGCTTCTCTTTTTCCCTTTTTACCCAGGGTACCGCACTTCTCCTTCTATGACAGAGCGGTTCTGGTAATAACCGCCTATGGACCAAGGGAAATGGGTGGTGGCACTGCTTGTGGACAACCGATGAAAGGCGATGCGATCAGGGGTACCGCTCTTGGATAAAGGGGAATACATGGTGCTGGCAATTTGTATGACAGATTGATGAAAAACCATTTAGTTTCCACTCCAGAAGCTGGGATTCAGTGCAAGTAGGTATGTCAAATGTCTTATCACATGATGGTGATAGGATTTTGGTATAACAACCTTCCCTGAATGTCAAAGACACTTGGAATGCTTATTTGAAAGTGAACCTGTGTACCTGCAAATAGATCAAACATGCAAACACATCAAAGCTACCATAAAATCATCTACTTATCCATGTTAGTGACTAATGAATCTAATAACATGTACATGTGAAATCAAGACAACAGTAATGTGGGACAAAAATCAGCTTTTCATTAAGAATGTATGGAGAAGATTACAACCATTTCCTTAGGGTCGACAAGAATCTCCATGAGACAAACACTTCATCCCCATAAGATCCAACTGTTCTCTCTATGCTCTCCAATGACTTGGGCTAAGTGGTCAATCCAACAGCATAACAATACCTCTATAGTTATCCCCCTCAACTATGGACTTGAGCTTGTATTTATAAGGCTCAATGGATAAGAATAGTTAAGAGAATTGTGGGTGAGGTAGCTCTAAGATCCTACCATGGAGGATCTCGAGCTCAATTGACCCATAATGATAGGGATAAGGGAGGACATGAGGCTCATGATCTAGAATCCTCGAGAAACTTCTCGTTTTCCCATTTTACCCAGGGTACCACTTTTCTTCTCTTATGACAAAGCAGTTTAGATGAGAAACACTTTTATACCAAAGACCATAGGCGGTGGCACCGCTTCTTGAAAACAGGATACAGGCGGTGCCGAGCAAGGTACTGCTCATGGGCCACAATGTAAGCATGGTGCTGAGTTTTTTTCAATTAGAATTGACAAAGAAAGTAAGTTTGCACTCTAAGTGCTCTGATGAAGGGAAAACATGGAATTTAAGGGTCTTATCACATGATGGTGACAAGATTTAGGTATAACACACCATGGTTTTGTCAGTGAGTTATTTAAAACCTTGGACAATATTTTTGAAACTCATATGACTTTTGAAAAAATGTGTGTTGTTCTGGAAGATCTAGTTGAAAAGAGGCAGCAAGCTTCAAAGGCTTATGATGGGGTCACGCTCTGGAAAAGGTACGTGAAGGATAAGCCAGATAATGTCACTTTCCTTACTAACTTCCAATTAAATAAAGTTAGGACCATATTAAGAGCCTGGGAAGACTTGGATGAAACAATTCTTGAAAGGAGGCACAAGCCATTTGCAGTAGAAGGTGGTATGCAATAGATAGCATTATGGATGAATTATCTTTTGATGCAATGGTACTTATTGAAAAAGCATGTCCACCAAGACTGATGATTGAGAAAGTGGAGCAGTGAAGAGATGATGAGGAGGGGGAGATCAAGAAGCTTGACCATGTCAGCATACATGATGTAGATCGGTTGATCAAATGACCCTTTGTAGTGGAAGGAAAGATTCACATCTACATTCAATTTTGGCATAAAATGGCTAAAAATGAGATTGAAGATCATAAGTGTAATGCCTAGCTTGGCATCGAATCTGCTAGTTACCCTAATACTGAGGAATTTCTACGTGTTTGGAAAATTTGGAGATATTTTATGGGATTTTAGTTTTGTTTAGGTTTTTCGATTCCCTTTAGAGTGAGATCCATTCTTTGTAATAGTTATTTAAGAGGTTATTCTCGAATGTATTAGGGAATTTTTTACTTTGGAACTTTTGGGAGAAAGAAGGACTGGTACAAGAGAGACTGAAGATACCTCTTTGTAATCAAAGTTTTATGTATTTCTACAGAATTGGATATTAATAAAGCTCTGATATTTCCATATCTCTTGTTATGAGTTTCGTTAAATTTATTTAATAGTTCTCATGTCTTTCCTATTTCCAATGGACTAATGTTGTTGTTTATTCATTTGCAAATCACTAAATGTGTTTATTTATGACTCAGATTTTTCTGTTGCAAATTTATACATCAATAATTCTTAAAGAATTTCTTCTTTTAAGAGTTTATCTATTTCTGCAAGTGAATGAGCAGTCAGTTTTACAGCTTATATGTTGGTTTTTCAACTAATATGTGCACATGCAGGTTACCTTGAATGATTTAATTTTAGCTTATTTTACTTAATCTTTATTAAACAATTGTGATTTGAGTGAAAAGTTTGTCATCTCATTTACACTTCTGCCAATGTGTTGAATTAATTATTCTTCAAATATCTCAAGATAACCTGTAATCAATTCAATATTCTTTGCAAAGTAGTTCAGATCTAGATCAGGTTCCCTTTTTCTAGTTAGGTTTTTACACCGAACTCTTGCACTCTTGATCCATGTGTCAACCTTTTTCCTAATCCCCAAATTTCTGTATGCTAAACTAGATTGATCCTAAGGTTGTTTCTTCCTTTTTTCCCTCTTTAGGAAGGTAGGGGATTTTGTGTGGTGTATTAGGTATGCCACAGCTCTCTGGTGTAGTGTAGCATGTGCGCCTTAGGTAGGCACTCTTGTTCAGTGTTATAGGTGTGTCGATCCCCTCATAGGCACTCTGGTGCAGTATAGGAAAGTGCGCTGACCCTTTGAAACTTAGTTTTTAGCTTGATTTTCCTTTTTTTTTGAGGGGGGGGGGTTTTCGTTTGATGGATTGTGGGCTTTAGGCTACATATTTTAGTCATACATCCCCTAGACCCAGCGAAGTCACCAAATTTGTTATCCGATAAATCTACTCAATTAAAATCAAGCCAGATCTCCCTAGTCCAAGTGGAGCTAGAACAAATCAAATACAGAATACAATATTCTTTCCCAGATCAAATAGAAATGCAAGTTAACAGATAGATATCTTACCTGCAATATGCAAATCCTCTTCTCTCTTTGTTGATCCAAGCTCTAGAATACTCATCTATTTAGCTGCAAAACCCTATCAAGCATGTGGAAACAAGCAAACAATGTATTCATATCCAAACATATAATTGACCTAAGCTAAGAGTTAAAGAAGAAAGCTCTAAACATCATTAACACAATAACGTTTATGGAAATATATTTGTATTAATGTAATCAAGGAGATACATAAAATTACAAAGAGAAGGAACATCACAACCTATCCTTAACGTTGCAATCATCCAACCAAAAATCCAAGCCAAGCCTCCAAAGGATGATAGGGATCGCCTAGAAATTACACCAGCATAATAGTACCATAGCCTTTCCTCCCTTCCAAATGGAGAGATGGTTTAATTTATAAGGATAAATGGATAGAGTAGGTTTAGGATTAGGAGAAGGGATCAAAGGGATCTTGCCTATAGGTTAGGAACTAAATGCCACCTCATCTAAATGATAGGGATAAACCACCACCTCATCCACCTTCAAGAAGGGCCTTGAAGCTCCAGCTTTTGTCCTCAATACACCACTGGCACACTTAGAAGGAAGGGAAAAGGCATTGTCGACACTCCTAGCAATGGGAGATAGAGCACCAGCACCGACGCACCTAACATGAAGGGGGAAAGCTAAGTTCCCTTATAGACTTTGCAAGGGCAATCACCTTCCCAAGGATTGTCCTAGTCTTTCCCTTGTGTCAAGGAGTGTGGTCTAAACATCTTGTTTCGTCAATCTCTGATCATCATGCTGATGATGCCCCATCAACTAGTAACTCCTTGGTTAAGAGTCGAAAAGGAAAGGTCAAGTATCATTGCTTTCTATGTAAGGATATGCACCGCACTGACATTTTTCCTCACATGGATGAAGCTTCAAAGTTGTTGGAAGATATTATTGTTCCTCAGCAACAAATTCCAACCAATTATCATAAGTTGTCTCTTAACATCCCATTGGTTGATCAAGTGTTCGATCCAACTCCATCCTTGGTCGATCCCACTCTTCCATTAAAGAGTGAAGTTGAAGTGGTTGATTCAAGTCCATCCTTGGTTGATCCCAATCTTCCCATGGAGAGTGAATTTAAAGTGGTTGAGTCACTGTCATCTCCACCCGATCCCACTCTTTCATTAGAGAATGTTGGGGCTGAAGTATTCCCTTTGACATAGTCTTTGTCTTGTTCCTCTCTTTCCTCTATTCTAATCGAGAGTGAAAATCATCCTGCTGAATTTTTTGTAGTTAGTTCTGATTGGTCTATGCAAGAAGAATTTTTGTCTCTTTCGATAGAACCCTCTCCAAGTAGTGAGGTTATTTCCTTTGACTGGAGTAACCTAACAGAATATCATCTTCATTCGAGTGTTCCTTTCCAAATAGTTGTGCGAGTTACTTCTAAGAGCATACTCCGCACTATTGTTTACGAAGGGGCTTCTGTTAGCATTCTATCCTCTACTGCTTGGAAAGCCATAGATCCCCATAATAGGTCTCCTCGCACTTGTTAACAGTTTACATTAATGACTGGTAATCAAGTGGTTTCTATTATGTTCAACGTCAATACATTATAATCACATGGTTATATTCGTATCATTGTGGGTTCGGCTTGAATACCCTGGGTTGTCATCTATCTTCACCCAAGTGGTGATGGAGTTTGTTTTGAGTCATATTACATGGATCCACTTTTGTATTGGTCATGGTTGTGTTATCATCTCATCATGGATCTACACTTGTGTCTAGTAGCCATGATTGTGTTCAGTTGATCTCTACTACTATGGATCTACATTGTATTGGTCAACAGCCATGTTATGAGTCATATGAGATTTGAGTCAGTGGTACTGCAGCAACATCTAGCCAACATCCTCGCCTTAGATTTCTTCATTTTACAAATCATTCACCGATCATATTCTTCTAACTTCATGATTTGGGGGGTGTTTTGTTACATTGAAATCTTTCACTCTTGATCCATGTGTCAACCTTTTGCCTAATCCCCAAATTTCTCTCTGCTAAAATGGATTGATATTGAGGTTGTTTCTCCCTTTTTTCCCTCTTTATGAAGGTCCGCGCTTTTTCCCTTCATGATAGGTGCACCAACGATGCTTTTCCCCTTCATGCTAGGTGCGCTAGTGTCAGCGCTCTATCTCCCACTGGTAGGAGCATCGACGATGCTTTTTCCCTTCTTGCTAAGTGCATCGGTGGCGTATTGAGGGAAAAAATGGAGCTTCGAGGCCCTTCTCGAAGGTGGATGAGGTGGTGGTTTATCCCTATCATGATTTCGGTGAGGTGGAATTTGGTTCCTAAACTATAGGGAAGATCCCTTTGATCCCTCCTCTTAATCCTCAATCGACTCTATCCATTTAGTCTTATAATTAAACCCTCTCTCCATTTGGAAGGGAGGAAGGACTATGGTACTATTATGCTGGTGGAATTTCTAGGTGATCCCTATCATCCTTTGGAGGCTTGGCTTGGATTGTTGAATGGAATATTGCAATGTTAAGACTAGGTTGTGATGTTCCTTCTCATTGTAATTCTATGTATCTCCTTTATTACATTAATACAAATCTATTTCCATAAATGTTATTGAGTTAATTATGTTTAGAGATTTATTCTTTAACTGTTAGATTAGATCAATTATATGATTTGATACGCATACATTGTTTGCTTGTTTCCACATGCTTAACATGGTTTTGTAGCTGAAGATATGAATATTCTAGAGCTTAGATCAACAAATACAGAAGAGTATTTGCATATTGCAGGTAATCGATCTATCTATTAACTTGCATTTCTATTTGATCTAGGAAAGTAGATTGTATTCTGTATTTAATGTGTTCTACATCCACTTGGACTAGGGAGGTCTGTCTTAATTCCGATTGAGTAGATTTATCTGATAACATAGGTTTAAGTTTTCCTTTTCTTCATATCATCTACCTTGTTTCCCAAATTGGGAAACAGATCCTCTGTGGATCAAATCCATACAAGCCAACGAAGGCTACAAAAGTATCCGTGGGAGATCACTATCCCAAACAACTCGAGGATAGAGCAATACCTGCGTGGGATTGTTTGAAGCCTTTGGTTGGGTTTTCTCCATGTGTTGTAAGCCTTAAACACCCCTTTTCAACCACATACACAGTTAGGGTTTCAACAAATGGCAGTATAAGGAAGGCCTACACATCATGCCTAAATGAAATACTCACACACCTCCTCCAGCAAGAGATCTGATTATTACCCATAGTCATGCCCATGCATCTACATCAGGGGAATAATTAACACAAGGTTCAGACACTATCCCAGTTACCCTTGGACAAGAATAGACTACCCAATCTGACAGATACATTCTCATATCACCCATCCTAGGACCCATCATAGTTGAACAACTGTTGAAGGGTAATTCCCACAATGTTGTTGAGATTCGAAGATGATTAACTGAAGAACATCCTACTAAGGATCTTCCCCAAAAAAATAATCAATATAATCTAAGTCCAGGTGACCAAAACATTGAGAGATGTTGCGACCTTTTCAGTGAGCCATCTACTCTTGGGTTATATCTAGGTTCCCTTTTTTAGGAGTCAGCAACTCCTCGACATAGCATTCGAGTAGGAGGACCAACCCATCTCCTCCCTCTTTTTCATCTTCCTCAAATGAATCATCAAATTCTGAATCTTCGGACTCCTCTGCGAAATCTATCCCTAAGGCTGACAAACAGCATAACAGGCCATGGTTGGATGGGGATGCCGTGTTTGTTTTGGGTGATCAGCACATGTTGCCTAAAAACCATGAGAAGTGGCTTCCAAAATTTAACCCAGATGACAAAATCCTTGTGGAAGACCACAACAAATCCTTCATGCAAGCCATTAGACTTAGGATCATCATACATGAAGATGTGGTTTGCAAACTGTTTCCTTATACGTTTGAGGGAAAAGCTTCTACCTAGTATTTTTCCTTAGAATCTAGTTCCATCCCATCATGGTATGTGTTTTCTGAACTCTTCACTCAAAATTTTGGGGATGACAAGACCCCAGAGGATTTAATCATAGAGCTTTCTTCAATGAAGACTAAGGGTAAAGAACGAGTCAAAGATTACAATCACTTGTTTTCATATTTAAAGAATAGGATCCCAATTACAGTGCTTCCTGGTGAGGAATTAGTGGTAGCATACTATATTAAGGGTCTCCCGACCCAAATAGCCATGTGGTTTAAAAGGGCCCGTAAGGAGTCCTTGCAAGACACCTTCTCTGAAGCCATACAAGTCGAAAGGGACATGTTCTATCTCAAGGACAACCCTGACACCACATCTAAACAAGCGTCTACCTCGTGCAAGAAAAGTGAGAGTTCCCCTAAACCCGCTACTTCCAGTCAAGATCCATTCAATATGAGTGAAGTTAATAAGATCCTCTAAAGAATGTCTAACGAGATGGTAGATCTCAAGAAAGAAAGCAATGAAAATCAATCAAACGATAGGCGATTCAATAGGCCACCTTTTAGGAGGCCTAACAAACCTCCTCAGAATCCACCACCTCCAAATCCTAGTGAGAGATTCACCTCAAATAAGATATTTTCTGTCTTGAAAGCCTCAACTACAGGAACACCAGACATTCCTGAATCCTTTAAAGATTAGTCCGCTCAAAATTCACAACCTTCCCAAGAGGAAGAGGAAGATGACCAGTAGGTCAGCACTGTGAGTTTCTTTTAAGAAGAAGAGGAAGAAGAACATAACATAGTTTTCAACCTACAATATACTCACAATACTAGATCTAAAGGACCACCTCCGCAGGAATCAACACCTGCGACTTAATATCCCAGCAAAGGTAAAACACAAACTTAGGAAGACACTCTCATTCCTGAACCATAATACAATATGCCCGAGGATTTGAAGAGAGTCAAGGAAAATATATCTTTATTTGACCTTCTCAAAATCCCTTCCATAAGGGATTCATTTCCCAAAATCATGATAATGAAACAACCTAGAGAAGCTCATAATAACAACCTTGAATCTTCTCCCCGACCAAACCACCCAAAACCTGGAAGCAAGGGCACTCCACCCTTCTTACTTACATATGAAATGTTTAACAAGAATGTACACAACCGCATGGTAGACTCAGGTGCTTCATCTAATGTCATGCCTCTTTCTGTATGTAAAAACCTAAATGCTACATGGCAATCCTGTCCTATTCAAATTGTACAATTAGACAAATCCAAAGTCAAAGTTGTAGGGAGACTGAAGAATGTTCTGCTTAGATTATCTGTAGACCCTCGAATACATCATACTATTGCTATTGTAATTGTAGATATCCTAAAGACTTATAGTATGTGGTTAAGTCAAGATTGGTCAGAAAAATTAAATGGTTACTTTGCTACATATTGCTCTCACCTGTGGTTACCCCTCAACGAGCATCCTAACAATCTCAAAGTTGACAAAGAACCTTTCATGAAACAAACTACAACTGATCTCAACCGTTCCAATGATTTTGTCTCCTTTTTGATAATAAGATTGAACTTTTCACATTTGCACCTTCTTTGGAGACCTACCTGCTGATTTTTCACCAGCAGAGAATGTGCAGAAGCAAAATCACATAACTCATCTCATGTATGTGCCATTCTCCAGCACTATTGTTCATATGTATATAATGTTAATACTAACTTTAGAATAGATCCTGTTGTTTGGACTTTGTTTTTTGATGGCTCCAGGTCTAAGGAGGGAGTGGGCATAGGATGTGTCCTTATTGATCCTAAAGTGATCAAAACAATGATCGCATGTAGATTAGAATTTCAATGTACCAATAACGTGGCTGAGTACGAGGAATTAGTCCAAGGAATCAAGAAAGATATTGATATGGGAGTGAAAGAAATTGAATGCATAGGAGAATCTGAAATCATTGTGAAATAGGTACGGAATCAGATACAATGTTTATCTCCAAGTATAGTTAATTACCAAAGATTAATCAGAGATATGACTAATTCCCTTTCAGCATTTAATATTAAATATTTTCCTAGATCACAAAACTTTGACGTAGATCTGTTAACCAATATTGCATCTAGATTAATCTCTCCCAAAGGTTTGTCTCCATAAAATTTCTCTATCGAATTGATGTACATACCCTCTATACCCAACAATGTCACAAGTTGGAAAGTGTTCGATGATGACCATCAAATACTAGACTTCTTGTCAACGCAAAATACCTTTGAAGGTATGGCTATCGATGAAGCTGATCATGAAAAATATCTATCTAATACTTCCAACATCATCCCCAAGTCTATCATCAGTTTGGAGAATTTCTATGACTTACAAGATAAATTCAGAAAAAACACCAACTGCAAGACCCAGAGCTCGACCCTGAATTACGCACCTGTCAACCTGGGAATAGAGCACGAGCCCCGATTTATAAATCATGGAATACATTGTTCCCATGATGAAAGAAGAAGTTTTATCAAACTATGCAGGGAATCTAAAGACATTTTTTCCTGGACATATGATGAACTCAGGACTTTCGACACTACTGTCATGCATCATAACATCCCCATGAAACCTGAGGTAAAGCCATATCAACAAAAATTGAGGAAAATGCACCCCAGTATGGAGCCTTCTATCAAGAAAGAACTTGACAAGCTGCTCTCAAACATGATCATATTTCCCGCTAGGCACACACAGTGGATAGCTAATTTGGTTCCCATTCATAAGAAGAATGGGGAAATTATACTCTGTGCAGACTTTAGAAACTTGAACCGGGCCTCTGAGAAAGAAAACTATCATGCTCATCCAATGGAGTAGATCCTACAGAAAGTAGCCAGATTGGAGATGTTTTCATTGCTAGATGGTTTTTCTGGCTACAACCAAGTCTTGGTTACACCTAATGATCAACTTAAAACTGCCTTCCGGACCCCTTGAGGAACATTCGCATATAGACGAATGTCCTTTGGACTAATAAATGCAGGAGCCATGTTCTAGAGAACTATGGACATAGCTTTCAGGGGCTTGATCCATAATTATGTCATTGTATACTTAGATGATGTTACCATTTACTCTAAAAAATGACAAGAGCATTTGTTTGCTTTAAAACAGGTATTCAAAAGATGCAGGAAATTCGACATTTCCCTCAATCCCAAGAAGTCCATCTTTGTAGTAACAGAAGGTAAGTTGTTGGGTTTCATCGTCTCAAAGGAAGGTATGATCATTGACCAAAATCATGCTAAAACAATATCCAAGATCGGCCTCCCCAACTCCCGAAAGGAAATGCAATCATTCTTGGGTAATATTAATTTTGTTCATAGATTCATTCCAAATTTTGCTTAAGTGGTTAAACCCATGCAATTTCTAGTAAAAAAGGATGTACCATTTAAGTGGTCCGATGAACAGAAAAATGCATTTACTAATATTCGAAAAACCGTAGCAGAAGCTCCTTCTCTCATGTATCCATATTTCAGTAAATAATTTATACTTTATACTTCTGCTACTGATTTTTCCTATGTAGCTGTCCTAACACAGAAAAATCATGAGGACACTGAGATCCCCATTTCTTTCATGAGTTCGACATTCAAAGGAGTTGAACTCAATTATTCCCAAGTTGACAAATAGGCCTACACAGTATATAAATAATTAAATCGCTACAGGTCTTATCTTTTGAAGTCAAGGACTAAGGTGACCATTCCGTATATGGTCGTTCGCAATGTCCTTATCCAAAAGGAGTTGGGAGAAAAAAGAGCTCACTGGATGACCGCCCTTCAAGAATATGATTTGGAGATCAAGACTATGAATATAGTCAGAGGACAAGGTTTTTGTCAACTCACTGCCCAGTCAAATGACCTTGAATATCAACAAGTTGATTGGGAACATGAAGAGGCTATTCCTATAGGTTTTGTTAATGCACTCAAAACTGTGGCATCTGAATGGTATGATCACATCAAATTATTTCTTCATAATGGGTTTGCTCTTGAAACCCTTGACCATAAAAAATGTAGAGCATTAAGGCTGAAATCATCCCGTTATCAACTTATTGATAATGTTATGTTTAGAAATCATTATGATGAGGTTTTTCTTATATGCCTGGAAAAGGACCAAACTGATGACTTCCTTTTTCAATTTCATGCAGGATCTGCAGGTGGGCATTTCTTAGGTGATACAACCACTCAAAAAATCATCTGGGAATGATACTATTGTCCTACCCTATTCATATATGCTCATGCATATGTCAGAAGATGTGAGCCTTACCACAAGTGCATTGGTAAAGTCAAGAAACTTGCCTTCCCTTTGCAACTAGTAACAGTCCAATTCCCATTTCAGCAGTGGGGATTGGATTCCTCGGACCTATCAACCCCGTATCCTCTTTACAACACAAATATATCTTGATTGCCACTGATTATTTTACAAGGTGGGTCGAAGAAGTCCCTTTAAGACCGTGTAACACAAACTAGGTAATTTCCTTTCTTGAAAACTAGATAATCACCAGGTTTGGCACCACCGAGTATCTTGTTTTTGACAATGCATCATACTTCCAATCCATTGAACTGACTAGATATTCCCTTGAAAAGGGTACCAAGATTAAGTTTTCTACCAATTACTATCCTTGTAGCAATGGGCTAGCAGAATCTTCTAACAAGAACTTGATAAGAATCCTAAAATAGACAGTGGCTTCACATCATAAAAATTGGCATACCCAACATTATAATGTTCTTTGGGCAGATTGAATCACTCCCAAGGAAGTCATTGGTAACTCCCCTTATTGCCTTGTTTATGGCAAGGAAGTAGTTCTACTAGCTAATCTTGACTTTTGGGATTCCCTAATTAGCCAAACTTCCCAAAAATCCATGCTTGATTTGTATGTTTTTAAGATGTGGAATGTTAGTTTTGTTTAGGCTTGATTTTCGATTCCGCAACCCGCAACCTACAAGTTTCGAAATGTGGGATTTTTAAAGTTAAATGTATTAAAAATTTCATCTTACAACCCACATCCCGCAAATGCGGAATGCAGGATGCGGGAGATTTTTGATAACTATGATGTGGACAACTCGCATCTCGCAGAAATGCAGAATGCGGGAAGTGGGATGTCATTTGTTATATCATTTGGTTTGCGTGTTTCTGCAACCCACATCTCACAAAATGTGGAATGTGAAATGTGGAGAGGATTGAATAAACTTTTGCTGTGTTGTGATTCCGCATCCTGGATCCCGCAATGCAGGTTACAGAATGATTAATAAAATTTTGATTTTGTTTTAATCCCGCACCCTACAAAATCTAATCTTGACAGTTGTTTTTATCCTCATCCTACGGTCTAAAAAATTTCCCGCGAAGTATATATATGTTGGTCTTATTCATGATTTGTTTTTCACTATTTTACTACTGTAATTTGCTATCCTGTGTGAATTTACCTTCATATTTTTACCAAGATATTTCATCAATATTCACTTTGGTTTCAGGTTGGTTATCAAGTCACTTTTCCAAATTCGAATTGTTTACTGTTGTTTCTTCATAAATTAGTTTTAACTGCTGGTTTGCACATTCAACAAAACATGGTAACATCACTAACACCTCAAATAACCTGGTGCAAAAACATCTAGAAAGACATGCTTACTGAAGACCCGAATTTCAGTTTCTTCTCTGATACCAGTGGCCGGGTCAGTGAAACGTACCAGTTGGATTGGTCTTGAGTTTACTCCATCTTTGACAACAATGACCTTTCAGACTTTCAGGATGACTAAATCATCTATGAGAGAATTAGGGATTTTGGCATCCACATGATTGCTGCGAGACTGACTGTCCTCCCATACAATGATGTAGTCAAATGGGTTGTTGAACATGCTAATCTGAAAGACCGTTCCTTTAACACTAGTACTGGCTCGCAATTGGCCAACTTTCCTTC
Source organism: Pseudotsuga menziesii (assembly GCA_001517045.1). Classification (NCBI taxonomy): domain Eukaryota; kingdom Viridiplantae; phylum Streptophyta; class Pinopsida; order Pinales; family Pinaceae; genus Pseudotsuga; species Pseudotsuga menziesii. The sequence continues at coordinate 62,389 of LPNX010850093.1, read as the reverse complement.
TGGGACATTTGTGAGAATTTACACCCTCAAACCTTTTAGGTAGCTCCTTGATGCAGATTTTGTTAATGATACCAAGTCTAGGTACAATTTTGACCAAATGTTGAAGTCCTGGATGGTTGAACCCCGTAAATTCTCTCAGAGAAAAGATGAAATTTACCCCATTGAATGGTTCAGGGAACCTTATTACCTACTTGCAGCAATGTTGTGCAGAATCTATAGACTACCCAATTGTTCTTACTTCAAGCAAGAATGGGCTCCGATTTCCCACCATTTCATAACTACTGGTGAATCCCTTCCTTGGGATGCAATCCTGTCATTAGAACTTAAGATTGCTATACAGGAATTCCAGAAAGCTACTACCAAGAAAAAGCCCAACTTTTTCTTCTCCGCCTTCATTGTGGATATTTGTTGCGCTAAGTTCTATTATGTTGGCCATTTTCCCCCACTTGTACGACCCAAGTTCTATGTAGCCCACCAATCCAACAACTACCCAAGATACCTGCCCGATAGAGCAAGCCCTGTCGACAACATTTGCAAAGCAGGTGTAGTCTCACCTGAGATATATCATTGATGGGTAACTACTAGAACCATGTTTCCACGATTGTCGGGGAAGTATAGTCCCTTGGTTCACAACCAAGGATCTCAATGAAAGCAACAAGGCAGCTGGACGAAGGAGTCAGTTCTGCATGAATGAGCACAACTGTATGTCATCGCGTGCAACTTGAATTTCCTTTCCCCCTCATAGCTGGTGCAACTCGTGCAGCGAAGCTCACTCACATCAATAGGCTCTATGACTTAAGTTGAGATTCATAACATGAATTATGCAGAATGATATATATACATTTATACAGTTTCAATTCAGCACGATATTCTATTCATCCCTCTACCAATTGCAAGAAACTAACAGAAATTGAACCACATTTAGCATTATATAGAAAGAAAATATTAATCAATCACATAAATATTCACCACATTGATCATTCATTTGGACACAAGAAATAACGTGGAAACCCATCTAGGAAAAACCACTAAGGTGCTCTTCATCTGGCATGAGAAAGGATATAGCACCTTGCAGTCTATGGGATGCAAACTGATCTTGACATATGTCTTTAAGTTCAGACTCATAGTTCTCATGCTCTCTATCTTATTTCTCCTAATCTACTGATACGACCTATGGATCTACACATTACCTGGATCAACTCTCCTAGCATCTGCACCACTCTAGCAGAGCTTTCTCCTTCCTTTATTCTAATTACCTTCCTGCTAGATCTGCTCTCTGCAACTATATACAACTCTCGTCTATCAAATCCATTCCGTAATTATGACTAACCAAAATCAACCTTCTAACTATTAAATCTCTACTATTTATAACATTTTACATGACCACACTGGGTCGACTATTTACAGGCAGTCTGTTAACTGTCACATTAGCTGCCCCCCTAGGCTAAAGTTGTGGTGATCATGACTCGACATGAGGCACTAACAACCTTACTTATAGTGTGCTTTCACTCGTGTGGCATCTATCAACTTAATATAGCTTCTGCACCGACAAACACCCTGTTGATTTCCGTCCGTTCCCCCCATGTGCACTTCCATGCTTTCCTTTCATTTGCCACGCACCTCTCTACTCTGCCTTCGTAGGCTGTTTTCATCCTTCGCACTCTTCCTTTGCTTCTATCGTGCATGCGGCACATTTTCCTTTCCCGTGTGCGCAAAGTTCCTTCTTATGCCCCTTTCTCTAGGAAAATAGGCCCCCAACACTCACCTATGGCTCATCTCAAGCCACTAAGCAAGGGACATATGAGCGGCCCGATCTGCGCAGTATCATTTAGAAAAAAATATAGATAGATAGATTTATTTATTTATTTATTTTTTAGCTTCGGCTGCATCTTATTTTGTGCAGTCCTCTCCTTGCTTTTTTTTTTTGGAATTGGGCTTATAAGACTTCCTCTTCAGCCTGTCCCAATAAGTCTATGCCTAGAGCTTACTCAACATTTGGCCAGGAATTTTTCATGGCGCTTTGGTTGTTCTGCATCATGTTCCTAGGTGCCCTTATTTGCGTTGCATTCTTCTTCTCCTGCTTCTTCTTAGAGGTTGTCTATGGTCTCCATTGCAACTATATATTTCCTTAGAAGCTGGGATGTATTGCCAATGTTTTGCTAGAACTGGGACATAATAGGTGTAATTTGTTCTATCTCTTGGCAAGCTTCTTCTACCTGCCGCTTGAGTTCTTGCACTGTGCTACTGCTTGGGTGTTTCGACAAGGTACTCGCCAGTGTGTGAGTGAAATTGTGGATGCGCTGCTGAACCAGCTGAATTAACTTTGTCATCATTTCAGCTTCGACCTATTGTGCAACCATTTCCTTGTTGCACATGCTTTCCCGATCACGCAGGGTTCTAGCTTTATCAAGGAGCTCCTTAATCTCAGTGCCCCAAGCAATTTTCTCTTTCATTGGCAATTTCTTAATTTCAGATTTTAGTGCCAAGTTTTGTAAATCTAGTTTCTATGTTTGCTCGACAAGTTTCTTTGCCACTACATCGTCGACGAGTTGCTCCCATGTTGTAGCAATTGTTTTGACTGCTTCTTCAAATACACTCTCAGCTTTCCTCAGTCAGGAAACCGCTTGAGTTTTCGATTGTTGCCTTTGCTGTAGCACTTCTGAGGGCATGTCAGGCTGCAGGTTGAGTTTCATCTCCTGGGTCTCTTTCTGGAGGTCTATGGCCAGCTTGGATAGATGTGTCAATTAATGCATCAGTTCGACCTCAGATTCATCTTCCTTGTCGAAGAGTTGTGCTGTTGCTTCCTTTATTGCTTGTTCTAGCAAAGTCTGCCTCTAGGCTTGGGATTCCATATCTGTGTGCTAGCGGTTGATAACTTTCTTTCACTCCCTTTATTTCCTGGTTACCTTAGATGCCGAAGAGGTAGCTGCAGTTTCGTGAATTCTAATTTCTATTGCAGCAGCCTGTTGATTAGATTACAGCCGCGACAAAGTTAACTTTGAAAAATTTAAGATCAATGTGTCCAAGTTATGGAAACTTACCTCGTTCTCTTCTCCTTTCTTAGACAATGCCTCATAGGAATTTCGATTGTTAGGGGTGGGATCATGATTGGTGGTGCTAAGGTGTCTGATTGGGTGACACCATGGGTTCCATCCTGCATGGTGTCTCGCACTTCGGTGATAGTTCACACGAGTTGGTTAACCTTTGTGGTGATGGTTGCGGTCCAATTGGTTTGTCTGATTGTGAGTTGTCCCAAATTTCTCTCTGTGACTTCAGAAACAATGTCATGCAGTAGGGTCAAGTTCGCATTTGGTATGTCTCTTACATAGGGCCATCTAACCCTCTGCCTCTTGCTATATGGGAAGCTTAGTGTGTCTTCATCTTCCTCCTCTTGCATGGGCTGCTTGCCGCTATTTTTCCAGGCTTGATCAGTGCTCAACTCTTCACTTATAGCGGGGTCGTCTAGGTTGTCACTGGGTAGATAATGCTCATGTTTCGCTTCATCTTCTTGGGTCTCATCTTGAGGCTCCTGCATACTGGTATTGGCACCATGTTGGCTTGGGTTCTCTAGTGGATTCTCCTACGGGACTTACTGCTACGTAGGTACATTCTCCTGATAGGTAAGCCATTCCTTAGTCCACTCTTTGATTTCTCACTCAATGTCCACATCCCTGAGGATGAAGAATGTTTGCAGGGCTTGCTTATTGGGGTCCCCTCATGGTTGCAATATGATGTTGTGGTGTGCTGCATGGAATTGAATGAACAGGTACTTGAAAACCATTGTAGGAGTCAACTAGTACTGCGTGTGGACTATTTGGTGCAGCCTTTATCCCTATAGGAAAAATATAATTCTGACATCATTCTTGTGCTTGTTGTCCTTATGGTCACAGAAGTGTTGGTAAGACCTGCCAAGAAAATTCACGGGGATATCGATGGGATGATAGTCTAGTGGGGGAGCCCATTTTGCAAAAGAAATTGAAATTAAAAGCTAGAAGAAGTGAAACATAGCTATGGGTTGTTCTTGTGCTTCTCGTGCATCGTCCAATAGTTCGTTCAATAGGAACTGGGACCAGTTAATTTGCACCCCCTTTGCACATTTTTTTGCGAGTTCTACTGTCACAGCTGTGCATCCAGCTGACCTAATTTTGCGTAGGACCTTGCTACATAAGATCTTTGCTGCTGCTTGTACCGCACTATCCTCAATGGAGCTGATGAGAAAAAAATTTCCGCCATGGATGAGCTGATATTTAGTTTTCATATCGTTATTGTCTGTCCTTTCCCCTTCATTATACAAGTATAGGGAAGGGTCGATTCCTTTCTATGGAAGACCTATAATTTCCAAAATCAAGTCCACCATGACCTCGTATGGTTTGTTCAGCCAAAGGTAGCCACCATGGAAGCACACAAGCAGCTGCCTAACATAAATTCCAACTGGTCTAGAGCGTCCAAAGTGGGGAATAAGGAGCAGGTTTAATATACCGGACTGCTCTAATCCACATGCATACTCTAGTGCAGAGACAACTTCTGCCTCCGGTGGTTGGCTGGATTTTACTTCCATGAATTGATCTCTGGAGATGCCTAGCTTCTGAGTATCATAATCTTCAAACTTTAATACCTGGAGCTTGGACAAGATGGGATCCTGAAGTTTTGGGCCATCTTGGGGTTTAGTGACGCCCTCTATAATAGTGGGTTCTTCTAGCAACTCTAGAATGCTCACCGTTACTCTTATGGCACCAGGCTTTCTGGGTGATACATAGGGTGGTAGTAAGTTCTTCTCCTCTTCAATAAGTTTTGATTTTGGTGATGATGGCCGAACTGGGTTGACTCTACGAGCTTTAGGTATTTTTTCCCCAGGGTTAGAGGAACTTGGGGGGTTGATATTCAAGGATTGCATAGGGAGAACCACTTGTGCTCCCGCTGGTTGCACTAACGGTCGGGAGGTGGTTACCTATGTGAGTTGGCTTCCTGCTTGCGATGGATATGACAAACTCTGCAGCGAATTTTTGACTATCCCCATCTTTGGTACTACCTTCGAATTTACCTGAGTCTTCTTCATCTTCTTGGGTGGCCAAACTGGGTGAAGGTGTCTTTACGGGAGGGTTCACTATGGATGGAATATTTTACTGAGTAAGGTGTTTGGCTTTGAAGGATGGCTCGGTCTGTGTAGCGGGTTCAACTCTTTGCATTGTTGGTTCATTGAAGGAATGTATAAGTTTCACGATGGAAGACAAGGATGGATTATAGATGTCGAGTCTTTAAGCTGACTGGACAGAGTGAAGGACCCTCTGGAAGATCACATGGGCTTTTCCTTTGCATGCTTAAGCTCCATTATGCATTTGTCAGGGCAGTGAAGGCACTCTACCAGATGGGAACAAAACGTTCGCCGCCTTTTTCCTCGAGCTTGTCTCTTTAATGCTACTGAACATTTAGTGATGCCAGATATTTTGTAAACTTTCGTTGCCCTTACCAGCTATCAGTGCTTGCCATCTATTTGTTACTTTTGTCCAACTGTCTTGTGAAAAATATTGGATCTTTTTTTTTTTTTTTGCGCATCTTGGCTTTATGGGACTCTGTCGCAGTCATCGCGATAGGGTTTTAATCGACTGCCATTGATCTTGCTCGCTACTAGTGTTCCATCTAGCTTATGTAGTTTAATTTCACTTGCTTCAGTAATATGCGCAACTATGTATAGACCTAACCAATGCATTTTGAGCTTACCCGGATGCTTGAGAAACTTACTATCATACATCAGAACAAGTCCACCAATCTTGAACTGCTCTGTCATGATGTGGCAGTCATGCCAGGATTTATGTCACTGCTTTTCCAAATTTTGATGGAAGCCCGCAATTAAATGGTCTTCTTCCATTTGAACCAGTTGTGCTAGCCTCTCTTCTACAGTGTCAATATCTGTCATCTCTGTTGTCGTAGCAATTTGTAGGCTTGAGACAATATACTCCATGGGCATGACTGCTTCTTGTCCATAGACTAAACGAAAAGGCGTGTATCCAGTTAGTCATTTACATGTTGTTCTATAGGCCCATAATACTGCTGAGACTTTTTGGTCCCAATCATCTCTACACACATTGCGTACTTTGGTCAATGCATTCTCCAGTACCTTGTTGAATGCCTCAACTGTTCCATTTGCTTTAAGATGGTAGGGTGTTGTTTTCTTGTGTTGGATTTGGAATTCTACAGTCAGTTCAACAATTAGTTTATTTACAAAATGCATTCCTTGGTCGCTAATTAGGATTTTGGGACAACCAAATCTTGTGACAGCATTCTCAAAGAAAAAGTGGGCTGTAGTTTGCAGCAGTACAATATTTTATAGGTGCAGCCTCTGCCCATCTTGTCAAGTAATATATAGCAGTTATGATATAATGTGCACTAGTTCATTTTCTTGGTGGACTGATAGGGCCAACAAAATCCATTGCCCATTTATCAAAGGCCTACAGTGTAATTTGTGGTGCAAGTGGCATTTCATCATGTCGCAATGGTTTCCCCATTCTTTGACACTTGTCACAATTACGATAGTATTTTCTTGTATCCGTATGTACCGTTGGCCACCAGAGTCTGGCTTGCAAAATCTTGCGCACTGTCGCTTTCCCGGCATAGTGTCCTCTTGAGACACCCGCATGTGCTTCCACCATTAGCCATTGTCTTTCATGCTCAAAGACACATATTCGGAGTATTTCATCTAGTCCCAACTTATAGAGTTGTCTTGCTATTAGCATGTAGTCTAAGGCCTTGAAAACTAGATGTTTCTTTTTCCATATTGAATAATCTTCAGGTGCATACCCTGTATTAAGTAAGTGTATAATCACGTCAAATTCTTTATCAACAATATCTATAGAAAATAACTACACATCTAGTAAATTGTCTTCTAGGTTGGTGGGTTCCTCCCCACTTTTAATTCGCGATAAGTGGTTAGGCCCAACATTTAGTCATCCTAGATTCATAATGACTTCAAAGTCAGATTCTTGAAATAGGAGGAGCCACCGGCATATTCCCCCCCCAACACTAGCTTATTGATGATTTGGATTTATGCAGGAATGCAACAGAATACACAAATAACCATTGAAACAAATATGCAGCGAAAATAACACTTCATTTCATTAATCAATAACTGAAACTTGTTTACGTACAGAATGGAAATAAACTAACTAGAGTGTTGGTAGCTTATCTTTGAGAAGAGATGTGGCGGCTACATGCCTCTGAACTCTCTGTTACAATGAGGCTTGAAGGCCTATATATTATTGAGAAACAATGGAAACCCTACACATCCAAAAACCTAACCCTATGAGGTGAAACACCTTAATGTGGGCCCCGTTGGGTAACTTGGTACATCAATTTCCCAGGGTCGTAACTTTAGCATACTGCCTCCGTTTGACGCGCATGATACATCGTTAGAAAGATATGTTTAATAAATACATCCATGAACTACAAATAAGAAGTCTAGAATGGACTCATATTTTCCTGACCATTTGATGCCGAAAAAATGTCATTAAGGGCCTCAAAACGGCTCCGGAAGTTTAGGACCCAAAAACTGCCAAAAATAGTAAATTGTGCTACAATTTAGGAAACTGGAAAACTAAAAGAAACAATGGTGGGGGTCCAAGAGGAATAGGTGGGTGGCCACCAATATCCTCCTGGATCATTCCTCCCCCCTTAGGAAGCAATGGTCCCCATTGTGTTGAGTTCCTCCATGAGATGAGGAAACTTTTGTTGAACTTGGCCCCTAGTGAGCCACTTTCCCTAGTGAAGGAATTGGCTTGCTTTGATAGCTCGATATAGCTAGATATTTTGTTGGTAGGTGTTCTTGATCTATGTGTCCATAATATGATCAGTTGTGGCTTGTTCCATGCATTTAGGGTTTAACTCTGTTGGTGTGAGTTGTTCTGCCACGTCTGATGTGTCTAGTAGAGGTGGAAAGTAGGGCCGAAGGTGATACACATTGAACACTGGGTGCAGACCAAGGAATGGTGGAATACTGAGCTCGAAGGAATTTCCCCCAATATCCTTGGTGATGGTGTAGGGCCCATATTAGAGCGGGTGAAGCTTGCGGTGGGGTCTAATGAGGTGCTCCTTCTGCAAATGTAGCCACACTTTGTTGCCCACCTGGAATTTGTGATGCACCCGATGTTGATCATGTCGCTGCTTGTACTTAGCATTGGATCTGTCCAATATGTCATGAATCTATTGGTGAATGTGTTGAATGCACTCAATGAATCTATTTTCCTTGGAAACTTCAGACTGGATATGAGTTGAATCAGCCTGAGTAGCTGCAAATGGCATGGCTACGTCAATGGGACATAGTGGTTGGAATCCCAATCCCACCTGAAAGGGGCTGTGGTTGGTTGAGCTGTGGAGGGCCCGGTTATAGTTGTGTTGTACATAAGGGAGGCTCTCATCCCATGTGTTTGGATGCTTTGAGTTGTACATGTGCAAAATGTGTACGATCATCTTGTTGATGACCTTTGTCTGGCTATCAGTCTGGGGATGGAAAGCTGTGGAATTTATGAGCTTGGTGTCTATAATTGACCATAGGCTAGACCAGAATGCACTAAGGAACCTACTGTCCCAGTCTGAGATTATAGACTGTGGGATCCCAAAGTGTACCCACACTCATTCAAAGAAGAGTTTAGCAATGGCTTCTGCTATGATATTCTTCTTTCAAGCCGCCATTATGGCCATCTTTAAGAATCTGACAATGACTACAAACACACAGTCATTGCCGTGCTTAGTAGAAGGAAGTCCTGACATGTAATCCATGGGTATGGATTCCCAAGGTCGACTAGGGGTAGGAAACAGAGTATAGAGGCCTTGCTTCTTGATGGATGGTTTGGCAATGGTGCAAGTAGTCCAGGATCAGATGTACTTCCCGATGTCTTGTCAAATGTTTGGCTAATAGAAATAATTCTGCAGTACTACCACTATTTTCTTGACCCTGAAATGCCCAGCAACCCAACTATAGTATGCTTCCCAAATCATCTTAGCACACACGCTTGAAGGAACACAAAGGTATCCCACTTATAACAAAGAGATGTATTCCATTGTACAGGCTTGCCGACAATGGAAGCATTACATTTTGGGGAAGGAAACGATCATCCACATAGACCGCCGACCCTTGTAGTTCATGTAGACACAAGGGAAGTTACAGAACAATCACCATCAAAAGTGGTCGACATATCTACAAGAGTTTCATTTAAACATCAATTACAAGAAGGGAAGCACCAATAATGTTGCAGACTACCTCAATCGACCACCGATCATGGTAATAACGACTGTGCTCAGCTCTTGTGGGCACAAAAATTCTGATTGGCCGCTTCTCTACAAGAGCAATCCAAAATTCAGCCACACATACCAGACGCTCTTGGAGGGAAACCAAGTTCCAAAATTTCCCCTCTGGTCAGGAAGTTTAGGACCCGAAAGCTGCCAAAAATAGTAAATTGTGCTACAATTTAGGAAACTGGAAAACTAAAAGAAACAATGGTGGGGGTCCAAGAGGAATAGGTGGGTGGCCACCAATATACTCCTGGATCAATTGACCAGGTATTTTAGCACAGAATGATTAGTGAACATTTTGAAGTGTCCACCCAGTAGATAATTTCTAAATATTTGTAGCACATAGACCATTGCAAGCCCTTCTCTTTGGGTTGTGGTATAATTTTTCTCTGTCGTTGATGGTTTCCTACTAGCAAATGTGATTGGGTGGTCAATTGTGCCATCTCCTGGTTGGGTTAACACTATGCCAAGTGCAATCGATGAGGCATCAACATGTACGTGGAATTATTTTTTCCAATTTGGAAATATTAATATTGGTGCAGTAGCCATCTTACCCTTTAGTTTATCCAAACTCTCCTGGTAGCTTTCATTCCATTCGAACTTGGCATCTTTCTTTAACAGTTTCTCCATTGGGGCAGTTATCTCTGCATACCCTCTTATGAATTTTCGATAATACCCAGTGTGTCCCAATGTAGACCTGAGCTACATGACTGATGTGGGTGGAGGCAAGTCCAGGATAATTACTACCTTGGTGGGGTCGACCAAGATTCCATTGTGAAATACTACATGGCCCAACAGTACACCAAAAGGTGCACAGAAGATACATTTTCTCAAGTTCAGTGCAATTCGATACTGGCGACACCTCTCCAGCATCATGTGCAAATTTTTAATATGGTCTCTTACCAGACCAAAGACCGTCTAGTCATCAAGGTATACTTCAACCAACTTATGAATGAAATCTTTGAAAGCAGATACTACTATTCTAGAAAAAATAGCAGGGGCATTTTTAAGGCCAAAGGGCATTACCGTGTATTGGTAGCATCCCCATTCTGTTACAAAGGTTGTCTTGTGTCGATATTATTGTGCAATTTGGACCTGATGGTATCCTGAGAAATAATCTATGAATGAGTACATTTCCTGTCCACCAACGCTTTTCAAAACCTCATTTGTGAAGGGTGTAGGAAAAGGATCATGCAAGCAGGCATCATTTAGTTTCCTTAGGTCGACACAGATTCTAACTTCACCTATCGTCTTTTTGTCTTGGATGACTATGGGGCTTATCCAGTCTGACTCTTCAACTGGTTCAATAATTCCTGCCTCCAACATGTGATCTAGTTCTGCTTTTACTTTCTCCTTATATCATGGGTTTTATCTATATGGTCATCGTTTCACTGGACTTGCATTGTGTTTGAGTGGAATTTTCATTTCACCCAAATCTCCTACTATTCCCTTCATCTCACTGAAATTTGTTGGGAATAGGTCTTGAAATTCATGTAATAAATCGATGATTTTGACTATTTTTTCTTCATCCCAGTGATCTCCAGTATTGGAAAATTTTGGATTGTCCTCCGATCCAATGTTAACCATTTTAACCTTTAGCGGCTTAATAAACTGTTCACTGGAAATGTTGCTTCCTTCTACCTCGCGTGATCCTTCCGATTTAGGAATGTTGATGTTGGTAGAATCATCATCTGGGTCCCCAGAGAGATTATAACATGTCATCCAATGTTGTACTATTTCACAGCATTGGTGGGAATGCACAACACAAGGTTGAGAATACACAATATCCAGTGAGAATACACAATATCTTAATAGTTTTTAGAGCAATATCAATTGTAGGTTGTTCATCCGCAAACTAGAATGTGTAAGTGAATTTCTGCACAACTTCTTCCCATTCCCTTTTCTCTTGGCGTAGCTCCATAGATGCATACCAACCTCCTGGTGTCATCTCAAGACTATGGATGAAATGATGAACCCATTCCTGGAGATGGTAGTTCGAGAATGTTGTGGAACATTGTTCCAAGTGTTCGATAGGATTGGATAACCCTGTATATGTTTGGGTTACAGTTGTAATTTCTTCTCCAAACCTTACTTCTAGCAGTCTTCTGCATTGTGGCCATTCAGTTATGGTGCTCTTCTGTGTACCGCACCATCGTGCAGGCATAGCTTTTAATGCAAAGTCTAGTGCAGATAGTCTATGTGGATCTGTTACCAGTTCTTCAAATTCAGTGAAGAATGATGTTAAGTTAGGTAGTCCTTCATATGTGGGTAGTGGTCACAACTGAGTTCCTACTCATCTAACAAACTTAGTTATACTAGCACATTTTCTCAATGAGACTTCAGGCAATCTGTTCTGCCACTTCTCCAGTGCCTCTCCTGAGTCTGATGTACATGAACTATCACAATTCCAACTTAAGTTACCATATGCAGTAGGATTAATATAGTCTTCCCGAAAGGTGGTTATATTGTAGGTGGTGTCCAGGTGGTCACCATGCCCTTTGCTGAATACCGGTTCAAGATAACTTGGTCCTTCTAGCGGGTCAAGGGGTGCAATGACCTGCATCTCATCATCTTCAAATGATAGGATCCTTCTTTTGAAATTTATGATCATTTGGTTTTCCATTTCCCAATCAATCCCAACTAACGCAAGGTATGGGTTGGTATCATCTACTATGTCTATGAATTTGAAGTCCGCAAAAGTGCATAATCATTCAATGTCCACTTGAACTTGACCCAGCCTGCCAACAGGGATGACCTTTGCTTGATTTACAAGCCTTAATTGAATGGGGGACCATTCTAAGGGTGGATTGCCCATGATTTTCCACATTTGGCATGTTAAAATGTTGACATTGGATCCCAAGTCGAGGATGATATAATCCATTCATATTCACCAATTTGCACGGTCATCCTGAGTTACCGTCTTGTCTTGAGCTTGGTATTGATACTATTAACCTTCCTTGGCAGAGGGTCTCCCTCCAAAAGTTTTTTGATGAGTGTTTCCAGTTCTGCAATCACTTCCTTATCCTTGATTAGTGCTAAACAACTTGACAAGAAAGGTTTAAGTTTACTAACCTTATCTGTAGTTTTTTCCATACTTTGTTGTTCAAATATCTTTTGGAATCTTTTAGGCATGTCTTTCACTTGGCCCAAGGTAGATGGTTGTTTTGTGTCGATGAAATATGGACACACACCCATGAATATGTGCTTGTGTTCTTGAATGTCAATTGGTGCTTTTTTCTTTGCAGCAAGTCACACTTGGGGTTGTGTGTGCGTCGCAGGATTTGTCTGCATGGCTTGGTATGCACCTGTCATAGCACCTCCCCTCGTGACCACTGCGACATTCAGTTCTCATGCTTCAACGACTATCATCTGTATATTGATATTGGAATTCCGATTGGGAGCATTCGGTGCAATATTTGGTGTAGGGTTTGGTACCGGGTTGGCTGGTCCAAGCGTTCGAGCTTGCCATTGAGTAATGAGCTGCGAGCATTGCTCCACATTGTGATCATGTCTACAATATGAGAAAGTCCTTGCAGGTTATAGGAAGTCCCTAGCGTAATTCCTTGGTACTCCACAATTGTAGAATACAACTGGCCCTCTTCCCTGGCCAAATCCTCCTCCTCCTCGGCCCCTGAAATTGCCATCCCCCCTTTGAGGTGGTGGTAACAGATATTGTGGTTGTTGGTACTGCTGTTGGTATAAGTTATACGGGGCCATATTTTTAAACTGGGGTGTGATCTGAAACTACTGTGGATATGGGAATTACGGTGCAACCTAAAACTTGGGAGGATCCTGGAACTGAGGGGGGGTCTGTTCAATATTTACTTGCTCTTCCGTCTTCATCAAATATCCATCTACCATTTTCTCCCTCATTAGTTGGTATGCCCTACAATATTTTTCATGATGGCCTACAGATTTACAAAATTTATAATATAGATTGGTGGGTGTACATGTCGTCTTGTGCATAAACAGGTAATTGGTGTCCCAATGTCCTCTTGTTTGGCATATATTACACCAAGGTAGTCCTTGGCTATTCAATGGGCTTGGCCCACCAGATGAGACATAGTTCATATATGTAGGGCATTCATCTTTGGTATGTCCATTGGTCTGACATCGAGTACACCAAAGGTATTCATGTTCTTTGTTTTCCCTTTTCATATCTTAGAGTTGGATAGTCAAGTTAGCCAACTGAGACTGAATCTATATCATCCCTACGGCATCGTACCCTATGGGTGAAGCCTCTAGCTTCATTGCCAAATCCAATACCTCTGTCTGTGGTGTGATCTTTAGTTGCATGAGTGGCCCTCTTATATGTGGTAGTAGTGCAGCAATAAACCACTCTTTATGTTGTACATCCAACATTTGGAAATTGACCTTGGCCATTAGTGTTTTAAGCTACTGGTCAAAGTCCCATACTGTTTCTGCTGGAGCCTGCTTAATTTCCTTGATTTCAGTAATACATTGGGACTCTGATTTGGGCTTTCAAAATTCTGAAATCATTGCCCGCTAAATCTCCTCAAGAGTCTTCTATGGAGTTCCTACTGGTACAACACAAAATTTCATAAACCAATCCAAGGCACAACCCATCAGAGTCCTAATCATCTATCCCTTTTTTATATCTCCATTACGTACTAAGCATACCATCCAAACAGCTTCACAAAGAAACCAATGTTGTTCTCGGTATTCTGTTGCATTCCCATTAAAGGTAGGTAATCTAACACCCATCCCTACCATTAGGGTGGCACTGGGATGGTTCACTGGACCTCCTGAGTCTATGGGATTTACGGGGATCACTGATGGTATTTCTTGCTCACCAATCCCGTCACTAGGACTGCTAGTGTTCACAAGGGGTTCATCTGATGGACTTCTAGGTCTTGCTCTAGGTGATCTCTTTGGAATACTGTAGTCACGTCCTATTCTTGGTGATTCTACATACCCTCTTGATTCTTCTATCTCAAAAACTGGGCTATATTCCTCCTCTTTTTCTAGGTATGACTCACATTCATATTCACCCTCCCTCGGCAAGATACAATCACTCTTTCCTCCTGTCACCTTTCTCCTATTTCCTGACTCGAACCTCCTTTTGCTTCTCAAGAATCCAGTGCCTAACTCACCCTCATAACTTCCCAAGAATATCTCTTCTTACTACCTTCCATATTACTTCTATCCCTTACACAGCATATTCGCTCCACAAACTGTGCGACTCATTCACTATGACAGTTCCCCTGTCTATTTT